>LYUA01000522.1:91437-101842 GCA_002093875.1 Calopteryx splendens | reverse complement strand
CCAATAGCAAGAGCTCATTAAGGGACTAATAGTTGATGTAAAGAAGCTACTTTACTCAAAAATATAAATATGTACATCCATACAGCATGAAAAATTCAACTTCATAATACATAATATATCTATGCACAACATATGCACAAAAGCACCAAACATACTGTGCAAGGCACTCCTTGGAATAAAGTTCAGGTGGTGTTCTTCATGTATTGAATGCCTGGTTACTGACACATGATTTTTAATAACAAATGTACTGTCAACAAATGTTTTCACCATATCCAAGCTCCATAGCTTAAAACTGACTTAGATAAATCAGTCATTAAAATTCAACTGCCCTTGGAATTTCCCAACAAATCAATACCAAATGGAAAAACTACAGATTTTACTCAAATTTATATGCACTATAAGCTTCTTCAAAAATGTCTTTGCAATTAATTTTCACTTTAAGCTTGGAAAACAAAAGGAATAACCCTGAAAGTTTCCGATGGAGAGAATAAGCTTGTTCAGGGGGAGGGCAAAGTCTCTCTGTAATAATAGTGGGTATAAGGTGTTGAATACGACGTGTAGTATCTTGACGGCCAAAATCAAAACCACTTGTTCCAAATACTTCTCCTAGGATCATTACTGCATCAACATGAGCAGCCTCCATTCCCTGTAAGTAAGAATAAAAATATGCGCTTACCAATGCATATTTATGCTAATAAGTAGCATGATATCAATACATTATGACATCCCTTATTATTAGCTTTCTGGGATGCATAATTTTTTTTATAGTCACTACAATCTACTGCTACACAACTGAAATCATAAGATTTCATTATGTATCTTCACAAAATGTGAACAAATATGTGAACTGACTTCAATTCTTTAGATTAACTTATAAAATTCTCACCTTAGACTCATATCCTGTTAAAAAGCCTAAGTCTTGTGAGATTCTTAAAACGCGGTCTCTGTCTCCTTCTGAAGCAGCTTTTATCACTTGGATGTACTTATCCATAAAAGCTTTGTCATATGTCCTGGTGGCCCCAAAGTCTAGCAAGGCCAACTAAAATGTAAAGAAATATATTTTTTTAAATGTGAAGCTATAAATAAAGTTTTACAGAAAGACACAATGATACAAATTATAATGTTAGCAAAATGAATTAAAGGTTTACCGAAATACAATTGAATGGCCAGGAGGAAAATTTCACAAATGTTTTACAAGATGTAAATAACAAAACTATAGAATCAATCACGGTCCAAAGAACTGAATAATATGAACAAAGCCTACCTTTTTATTTTCCTTGTCATAAAAAAAGTTGGCCCAATTTGGATCAGTTTGCATGTAGTGAAATACAAATAACTCTTTGAGACAGAGGCGCATAATGAGAAGGCACACATACTCTCTGGTTGGCTCATCTAATTCAATGCATTTGTCAACTGACATTCCTTGAATTAATTCTGATGTAAATATCTGCTGTGTGCTTAGTTCATCTGAAAAACAAAAATATTAAATGCTAACCTAAATGAATGCTTAAAAAAAAGTTGCTTGTGATACCACTACACTCAAACACAAAATAAATATTGTGATAAAACTACAATATGTATATTAAATTCAGTATGCAAATAAACCAAATACATAATCCTAAATCTCATGACAATTTCATTAAACTTAAAAGGGACAAGAGTAAATCCATTACTTCCATTAACCCATTGCACAAGTACAAATATGTACATAGTGTACTTATGTCATGGCACACTTTTTTGAGATAGGAGAAAATAATGTTCCAGCATGTACAATTCTTCGACTTTCGACAAAGTGCCTCATTGCTATTATAGTTTCACATTAAGTTTCAAGTCTATGCAATCGATAAGAATATCAAATGTTAGATACAAGATTTTTTAAAGAATCACACATACAAAGGATTGTCATAGGTGGTGTTAGTTCCAAACAATTGAAGTCACATCAAGTGTTCAACAGAGTAGTTAGGTAATTCTTCTCTGAATGGCTATTATACAAAAAACACCAAATTTCAAATATAGACAATATTAAATACTAAAGTATTACTATTACTTCCGGCCTCTCTTGGGGTAAACATATTCAGGGGATATACAGGTAAGCTAGCAGAAAATTAGGATTTATTAAAAGGGTATTGGGGTAATGTGACAAGAAGGTTAAGAGCAATGTTATCATATGTTAGTTATGCTTCAATTTGAATATGATGATAGTAAATGGGAAACCTAAGAAGTGGGTTTGAATGCCTAATTAGATCACATGCAGAGACTAGGAGCCAGATTTGTAAAGGTATTGAATCCCTCACCAACCGAAAGCTAAATTTTAGGTTACATCTCTCACATAAATAGAAGAAGATATAAGCTGATCAATTTTGTGATGTGAATAATGTATTACTAACCCCATTGTACAAGGCAGGAAAGACCACCCAAAAAAATTAAAGAGATAAACTGTAGAATGGTCACATTTAAAATGCCATTTTTATCATAAACAAAAAGGGATAGTAATAATTGCCAAAGACAGTGCATGTAAAATCCATTTCCATTGCTTGAATTATAAAACTTTTCTATTTGTTATTGTTTGAGTAACATATAATATTGACTGTGCATCTCTGGTGTGGAATCACACCCTGCCTCACATTCTACTGGTGACTTGCAGGGGAACACATAGATGGTATAGTTTGATACAACCTCGGTATAATTATATGCAAACATAAAAAATTTTCCTGGAAAAGGCTATTTCAAAACTCAAAAGATGTTAAATAATTAAAGCCATTAGGTCTAAAACATCAAAAAATATTTATATAATAAGATACACAAGAAAAAAAAACAAACACTTCTGACCTGAAGATGCTGACAGCACTTAGAGAATGTTGCTAGTAAAAAATATATTTTTTACATGGTGTTATCCAAAAAAATCAATTTTACTTGTGAATAGTACTGAAAAAAGTCAGCATTCAAATATGTATGTGTAATCTCTTAGCTTAAAAAATAATAGAGCTGTATACCAAGCCATAAAACTCTGTCATAAGATGCAGATGATACTGTGTGACTAAAATATTTCCCACATTTACGGTTTTGAAGCATTGAACTAATCAATTCTAAATTTACATTCATTGGAGGAACATATAAATTGAAGCTTCATGAAATGGTTTAGACTCCTCCAAAGGCCGAGTGCTAGCATGCAGTTTCTTTTATGACCACTTTTTCCAATAAATTTGATCAAAAATTCGTGTTTGTGCCCAGAGTATTGGTTTTCTTCACGGTTGACAGAAAGAAGAATGGAAATTACTGCTAAGAGCTCTAGTGAGTGATCATTACACAGCAAGTTCTTCCCAAGACTAGGAACAACAGCACCGAGCACATAACAATATGCATACAATTCAGATTTGCAATTAAAAAGTACAAACACAGAGACAACTTTATTTGTCTCCCCTCTGCCAATGAAGCTAGAATTGGGAAGCAGAGCATATATGTCATCAGCCCATATCCTCTCAAGATAGATCAATTCTTTCAATTTAAATTTGTCTCAAGTTGAAATATATGTACTTATGCAAGTACAGAAAAAATATTTACCTGCCTATGCACACGCTTTTACATTAGTGAAATTTTAAATTTTCAGTCTAGCAGCTTCTCACCCAAAATAATGATCACTTCCTTCCCTACTGGCTATGTTCAACGTGCTCCACATTACGAGTAGAGTTTGAGGAAAAGGGAAAGAGAGAACAGTTCGAAGATAATGTAACCCATTTTTCTATCATATTCTCCTTCCTTCCAACTGAAGAAAATACCAAAATGGCTTGCAGTTCCTCTAGGATCAGAGCAGAACTGGTTAGCAGCTATCTATCCTATAAGTAGTAGTGAAAAAGTTGGTCTTAGATGGGATAGCATTTTTATGCAGTAGCATGTTAAATTAGTTTAAATGAATTTAACATTGAGTAAATGTTAAGTGCTTTTAAAATGCATTTCCACTGAATAGCCCATTAGGAACCCCTGGGAACCATATGTTACATGTATATCATTACTTTTTGTCAACCACAAAACTATTTCATTACGGATGGGTCGATTCCATCTTTATTTTTCAATTCCAATCCCAATTCCTACACTATCGATTCTCGATAGTCGATTCTATTGATTCTGAAGGTGTATCACTACAGAAACATTTTAGATTTTTACTTCATATATACAAAAGAAATATAAGAATATGAAACGTTAATCGATATGCTATACCTATGTGTCCAATGTGCCCGTCTCGCAAACTAGTTTTTGAGCCAAATCAAATGGAAAAAATTATTTTCACAAAACAATTTTAGATTGGAAATTAGCATGATGGAGGATCTACACCATATAACCTAATTACCATGGGTAATCAGCTCTGTGATAATTTTCTCTAAACAAAAATTATTTTGGCCAAATGATACTGATGTTCCCATGCCAAACGACTCCTACAATTACCAGTCGTTAATCATTTATCTGGTTAGAGAATCCAACAGTCTGGTGGGTAATGTGCCTGCTGGCTATCATATGAGTTTTATGTTTGAACCCACCTTGGGCATGGATGTTACATTGTCACAGAATGGACTTCATTGTATGGATTGTGTAACATGATCTCACCAGTCATGGTACAAAAAAATTCTATTCTGAATGAAAACATGCATGTTATATGTTAGAGAATAAATAACAATAACCAATCACTGTAGGCACTATGTATTCTGGATAAGGTTTCATCAGTTCCTTAAATTTCTTGGTGCATTCTGCTTCCCTTTGATAGTCCACCTCCCATGCAAGCTCTCTTTTTGCAACAGTGACGATATTGTCAATGAACATTCCTGAGGAATAAGACACCTCTAATTAATTCTCCTCTACATTATAGGTAAATTGACATCAAATAATCATAAAATTTAAACACAAAAGACATTAAAAGTTCAATTAACATACTGCAGAAACTCTTATCTCTTACATAATTGATTATACATATACATGACCTCCAGTCATTCCTTAAAATTAATATTTCTTAAGTTAATTTCTCCATTTTTTCACTCTATAGTCGGAAATACATATTTCTTGCATGCAGTAATTTAGGTAGCAAATTTAGGTATGCAAATGGATGAACTCAGTAGTTCGAATTTTTCATCGTATGATAGTAAAATAGGAACCATGATACAATTATTGTACCATGCTTTACTCAATTTAATGCTGATATCAGTCTTTGTTCATATATTGTTTGTTCCTGGTTTGCATACTTTTCCTATTTAAGAATATGAATAAAGATTAAGAATTGTCAAAATTACCATCAGGAAAAATCTTCCATATTTTAAGGACAGAGACCAGATTATCAATATCACTATTTATTCCTTTTGCAACTCCTGGGTATTGAATCTTCATTGCCACTTGTCTCCCATCATGAAGTTCAGCCAAATGAACTTGTCCAATAGAAGCTGCAGCAAATGGCTTCTCATCAAATGTTTTGACTTTTGACCTCCACTCTGAACCTAGTTCTTGCATCAGCACTTTCTACAAAGGAAAAGAACGTAAATAATAACCCATAAATGTAATGGACATACAGAAAAACAAATAATCACACAATAGGCATTGCAAGAATCTGAAGAATCCATCACCATAATGCATGTATCATCTAACAGAATGTACACCTTAGAAGTATGGGTCTAAACTGAAGTAACATCATCTACTTAAGACAGTTCTGCTGATTGATCTTTGAATAGTAGGACCACTCTGGTGTTGCACAGATTTGGAATACTTCCTATAGAGGTGGTGTTGGATAGGCAATCATTCCACTGAATCAAATACACTCGTCTATTTACACCACAATGCTAAATCTATTATCGTTATTAAAAGTTATCAAAGTTGCATAAAAGTTAAAGAAGGTTAGCAGTTTCTACGGTCTGTGTTTCAGGGTATACAGTGTTATCCTCATCCCTCCTTCCCTCAGAGCACCAGAAAGGTACATAATTATATGTAATGAACATGATGACCTTTCACAGAATGTTGTTTGGTACATATAAGTCGAAAGGGTGGGTTAGAATTCGTAAATAAACCTACATGTGTAATAGAGTATAGTAAATATATGGGAGGTGTAGACTTGAAAGATCGGTTTTTAGAATCTTGCTAGAGAGAGGAAAAGGACGAGAGTGTGGTACAAAAAATTATTCAATTACTTAGTAAATACAGCTGTGTTGAATGCATTCATTCCATATTGCAAGGCTGGTAGCAAGAAAGATCATCTATCATTCAGAATAGACTTAGTGAAAAAAATCATAGCCATGGGTAGAATTTAGAAAAGTGCGAATGACAGGCCTCAGATATCGACACGGAATTTACGCGACTGACAGGTCAGCATATCATTCAAGAAAATCCAGCAACCAAAACTTATAAAGTTGGTAGAAGAAGTGTGTGGTGTGTACAAAAAATGGAAGAAAAGAAATGAGAGAGGTGTAAATACTGCCCAGGGACACCGTCTCTCAGCCTACACCCCTGTTTTAAGCAAGACCACACACAGGTCAACCACTAATCACCAGTTATTGAGAGCAGAAAAAATAATTGGCTTTACAAAATGTAAGTATACATTTATAATAATAAAGCATAAACAATTTTAAATATATTTTTTTTGGCAATTTTTAAAATAGCAATTAAAATGCTAAAAATATTTAGGTAAATGTCTGCACAAAATCTTCAATGCTTGCAAAAAAAAGCACCCTCAGCGATTTAAATCCCACTAGTTTAAGTCACACTAGAGGCATGGGATTGAGTGGATGCATATGCTGGGTCGCACATGCTGGAAGGGTTAAACACATTTAAACAATGTATACAAGATACAACTTCCATTAACAACACAAATGAGATATTTAAAATATGTGATTATTATGGGAAAATCAAACTATTATAGACTGAGGAAGGTTGAGAGCCTTCTTGCCACATCTTTGAAAGAATTCTGAGGTTACTAAACAAAGAGAGCAACCTTCTTAGCCTAAAATTTAACCCTGCACGATTTGTATGGAACTGCTAAAAATTCTTTACCATTTCTGCAAAAACGAATTAATAATGAAGTGCTTAATCGCTCACCACACAAGATGTGGTGGGACTGAAGAATGAAAAGAAAATTATGGAGCTGTAGATAATGTACATTATATTTATTCTATGCATTAATCTCTGCCAGTTGAGGCAAGGAGGTGGTCTTGACTAAAAGAGGTTGCAGACGCCCAAGGGATGAAAGAAATGAGCATTACAATCAGATAGTGGCACATCTTATGTAGTAGATTTTGCTACTGCCTTTATGAGAAAGTTCAGAGGACCTAGAAGAAACATATCTCAGTTAGGATAGCATCTTAAGTATTAGAGCTTCAAGTAAGTTTTACTGTATGTTATGTGGCAGGCACTTCATGGTTCAAAAAGATGGATTTTATGGGCTGTGTGAATGAGCACAAACTGAAGAATTTTGAGATAGGAGCATGGAAAATATTAGAGAAAATAGGATGGCTAGAGAGGAAGTCAAAGAATGAGCTCATTCACAACTTTTTTGCATTGTCTTATCTGATAGAGTTGGAAAATGTTCATACATGACCATTCCTCAATATTTTGCCTACTTTCCAAGTTATAGGTGGCTAAACATTGAAGCACATAACCCCTTCATAGAAGGAGTGGGCCCATAGTAGTTATGTCAAAGTCACTTACATCCAACCACCATGGTCTGGTGTATCTTGATGTGGAATCGGCCAAGTTGAATCTGATGGTGTGGCAACTTGAACAGAGTGGGCGACAACTATTGGGTATTTTAATTTTTGTTTTCTGAGTTAAAGGGATGTTCACAGAAGAAAATTTTTTACTAAGAGCTATTATCTGGATCTACTGAATTTGTGAATGAAATTAATATTTCACATCAGATGGAACAACCCCATTCTATAGGAATGGTTATATGTACTAATATTGGAGGTTTTCACTCCGTTTCATGTCAAGGCAATGGCCTTGCCTTTGCCATTCTTGAATCTCTGATGATGTAGGGACTATAACAGAGAAGGTAGCAACCTTTGAGCATTTTCATTTTTGTCATACTAGTCAGATTATGACAGAAAAAAATTGTTACCAAAAATGACTTTTTGGGTCCATCCAAGTGAATCATGAATACATTTGAGATTTCGAGTCAGCATGAACAACCCCATTACATGCTAGAGTGAGAAAAGAAAAGAAGTCAGTAGGGAAACTTTGAAGACTAAGAGAATGGATGAAGGAGATACTGAGAGAGACTGTTGAAACTATATTCAGTAGGGAAAATGTTTGGCAATGGCTGAAGGAGGGTAGAGATTTCCATAACATATAATTCTGGAAGGTATGACTAAATTGAAGCAAGGAAGCATTCAATATGGCAAAAGCTATTTTTTATTTTTTCAAGTAATATTCCAGCTGTTGCAAAGTATAATTTACTACGTAATCTTTTTAAATCCTGCCTCAACACAAAAGATAATCTAATGCAATGCCACTTAAACAAAGACTTCCCAAGTGAAGCAGGATTTTTCTGTTTACAGAATATATAGCTTATAAAAATCTATCCATCCCTCAGTAACTTAACTCCAATGAAACTTACCTCAAGTTGCCATTTAGGCATAAAATCAGCAGCTTGGCGAACTCGCTCAAATGCTTTTTGAAGTTCTGGGCTTACAACATTGCTATCTTGTATACTAAGGATCTGTCCAAGCTTTAATGCAGCACCTAAATTAAATATATTACACACTTTTAAAAAATCATCAGTAAAATCAGAGTACATAACAATATTTCCTCTTTAAATTAAAGATTAGAGGGCAAATGACTCATATGGTGAGGAAAATTATATAATTTATTTTTAACACTTTGAAATGCATGCATGATAGCCATTAAAGAACAGATTTGGAAATTTTATTGGATTATTTGGAGAAATGAAAGGATTAAAACCTGAGGTCCTAAAAAATCCTTATAAAGATTAAAAGATAGCATAATCTTATAAAGTTATGACTACAGGTTACAGTAGAGAATAGTATGCACTATGACCTACAGTATGAGCAATCATAAATAAAAGTAAAGAAACTAGCCCCTTACCCTGATTCCTGTGATAGATATATCATATACATATTCAGAAAATATAGTCAATTATCTGTTGGGAATGGGTGACCACAGATACCACTCAATTTAAACTTAGCATTTTGGTCAGTAGTGGATCAGTATTAAGAAAATAATTTTTCAATGTCCTGACAAAATACTGCACAATTTTATTTGATAATCTTGTAAAAAGTTATCGGCAAAGTTAGAAACCAATGTGATGGATAAAAATATTTATGCTGGATTCAGGAGCTCATAAGAGATGGTGGTAACTCCATTACAGTTAAAGTCAAAAGTTTCTCAAAGAAGTGTCATCGGCCACCTCTTATTCCTTCTTTAGGTTAATGATACCAAGAACATGATTATAAGAGTGCTTTGCCTATGTGTTGATGATGCAGTACCATCTGATATACTCACAATCATGAAGAGAAATTACATGAACAGGGAAACTAGATGCAAATTCAAGATTGGTGCAATACTTAGAAATGCAATTTAAAAAAATGTGTAGTCATGAAATTTGAAGGGTGCTTGTGCATACCATAACAAATATACCGAAATAATGCAGAGTAAAATCTATTAGATACTCAAGAGTAACTCTTATTCAAGACCTCTCATAGCGGAAACACAAACAGGAAATATGTGAACAAGATAAAAATAATTAAGATTTGTTAAAAGAATGCCAATGAAATGTGACAAAAATGTAAAACACAGAATGCCTTTAAAAAGTAAGTACCATTTTTTATATAAAAGACTTCACACATAGTATTTTTGTTTGAATTTATTTTTACATGAAAGATACCTATACATACATTCCTTAAACTATTTTTCAGCATAATTTCCACTGTAGTTGAGGTGCTTGTATCTGTATTGAGTGTTTAAAATGTTTAAATAAATAGAAGATCCTGCCAACTGTGGAATATGGTCTGTTATCCAAGTTCCGAATGCAAGAATGTTGAAACCCACTGAAATTCATCAGCAAATTGTTGAAATTTATGGCGACAGTGCAATGAGTGATGGAATAGTTACGAAATGGGTAAAATAGTTCAATGAAGGTTGAACATGTGTGCATGACGGACCAAGGAGTGGGGCACCTTCTGTCAATATTTGGTCAGAAAAATACATGATAAAATTCGTGAGAATCAGCATTTCACCATTTCCTTATTATGCGATGAATTTCCTGAAATGTCTAGAGGGCTCATCATCATTCAAGAGGGAGTATTCTCATCATTAGTTTTCTATGAAGAGGGAATAAACAGAATGGACTCCAGATATGACAAGTTCCTCACCAATAAAAAAATCACAGTAATCAACCCGAAGGTCGGTTTGGTAGGTGAGG
>LYUA01000522.1:66457-80096 GCA_002093875.1 Calopteryx splendens | reverse complement strand
TGTGGAAATCCATGATGCAAAGAAAGTAAAACACACTTGCGTTTCCACTAAACTCTTATTTCTAACTTACCTAAGTTCATCCCTGTCTCAAATTTCTAAAGATTATAAATTTTTGAATTAATGTGCATATGTATTTTATGATTACCACAAAGGTCATTGTGAAGTCTGTTTTGGTAGGTACTGTCTCTGTTTAACTTTCTGTAATTGAAAGTTCTCTGTTTAAAACGTGAAACCTGAATCATATTATGTAAAGAACTAGCTTCCCTACAGTATTTTTAGTCTTCTTTCCCATAAGTGTTGCTGAAATTATCACACATCCAAGTTGAGATCCATGCCTTTTTTGAAAGCCAAATAATTTTGCTTACATTTGCAAGATGCCCTCCCTATATATGGAAGTTTTTAAGATGTTTAAGGTTTATGAAATTTATAAAGTAGAAAAACATCATCCTAGACTTGTAATAATGTGGTTTTCAATTTTTTAAATGATATTTATGTATGTTTTACAGTAAATTCACAATAATCATCTAGTAACATCAAGAAATTTAATTAAATCATTATTGATCAATCAAATTCAAATATGGCCATGTTTAGATGAACGAGACACGAGATTCAATTCCCATGTAAATCTCCACATAAAAACTGATGAATTATTGCCAAAAAGAGCTAGAAATAGGCATTTGTTGTACAATATTTAAAAAATTCTTTTGTTATGAAGAAAGAAATGCTAAATTGAATTATGGTACATATTTATTTTTCTATATGTAAAAAAATGGGCTAATATTTTTATTGCATTCACATGCAAAACATGGGTTTTCTACCATTATCTTCATCACATTATTTTCAGTTGACTAGTTTTTACTTTAACTCAAAAATTAATTATAATATTTCTCACAAATTACTCTTTTGCAACAATAACTGTATATTTGTAATTTAACTATTTTTAACAGATATAAGTTTTATACAAACTTTTGAACTTGTAAATACAAATTATGTAAGGAAAAAAGTGGTTGCCTGCGAAATTTTGTCTCAAAAAATAGACATGCAGCATATGAAATTTATGGAAAACTATTCAGTTATTTTTGGTGAATGAATCAATCTAACGGAATTAATAATTTTTTAGTTTTGTTGGATTTTTCACCAACCCTAAAATTTTAATGGCAAGTTCTTTCAAGCTAACTTTGAGATCATCAAGGTTCACAGAAGGAAGATTCTATGTTGGAGATCAGTCTTGATTAGCCAGAATTGTTCTATGAGTGAAGTATGCTTCAGACATTTCCATGAAGCAAAGCCTGAAATTACTAAAAAGTTGTAGGGGAATGTCTTTCCCATCAATTCATTGCAATTTTCGTGTGCTCCCTTGTCTGAAGGAAAGAGGCGAAGATTAGGGGAGAAGTTGAGAAGCTGTGGAATGCAAGCTTACTAATATATTGATGCATTTTGATGAATCTCTTATGGTTATAGAAACCTGCAAAGAAACAACGTAAGTCACTGGATACTGAATATGATTTACAGTGTCAGTAAAGAAGTGTCTCATGGTGTGCAGGTAACTGCAACAAAAGCAGGAAAATAAATTGCCAGTCGTGCAAAAATTCTATCTTGGTTTGGTCTTTGGTTTACAATGATTCCATCAGATCAGGAGTTGAAGGGAAACCAAAAGAAACTCAGTTCTTAAGCTCCACAAATATAGATGAGGTCTCACCCAATTTCAAAAGGTCAACGTAATACCATCTCCTGATAATGGGTTCATACAAATGAAGAGGTAGGCTAAACTTAGTAATCGAAAGATATAGCATAATTTGTTGGCTTCACATTTTTTTAAGCCAATATGAAATGTATAGAAGAGAATAAAAGACAAGTATAAACACTGATGAGACATGGATAATTGCTTGCCAAAGCAGTGAGCATGACATGGTGAGACAAGGAAATTAAACATGTCAGGCTTTCCTTGCGGGCTTGAGTATTGCACTTTAAGCTCCCATTTCCTTTGGAAGTAATTTTGCGATAGTTCACATTGGCACAGAAACTGAATATGTTGAAGGGCCACTTCGCTTCTTTATTTACAAGAAGAACACAATGAATGAGTATGATGGAGCTGTGAAGAGTATTATGAGGGCTGATTTGCTAGAACTATCACTTTCTAATATCACCAAATGCTCAATAATAGAGCCTGATAATACATTATACAATTCCAAGAAAGTAGAGGTTCTACCTTAGTGAAGAAAATACTGGACCTAGGAGCAAAAGGATTTTGATGAAGATTGCTTGAAAAGAATCATTATATTTTCAGTAATCCCATTGAGTAAATAATTTGATGAAATAGCAAAAAGCTCATGTCAGCATGATAATGAACTGGGAAGAAACTTTTCCAATGCATCCTCTTCTGGGTACATCCCTTTGCAAGTAATTCTGCTAGTGCTCATGATAGAAATATGTATTTATATCCGAGAACTTGAGCACATACAAGAAAACTAGAACAACCATCTTCAACATAATAAATGTGGCAGGTTGATAATTTTCAGGATGACATTGAAGAATTTACTATTCATCCAATATCAACACCATTGTCACAATAATGTCACTCGTGTTGATAGATGTGCCAGGGCAACCAAGCCGCAACCAAGCACATCAGGAATCAAGGAGGGAGTCGAAAGCCTATCAAATATTTTAGTGGTCAGGCATGAAGCACATTTTTTAATTAAAATTTATTAAATTCTTTTTAGGGCATTTTTATTACTTTTTGATTAAATGTGATGCTGAAAAAAAGTTTAATAACTTGAACAAGTAAATTCAATTGAGTTTGCCGCTTTGCTTTGAAAATTTCTTCATTTCGTTTTAGAAATGTGTTATTACTTTTAGAAATGTATTATGACCTTTTGCATTTCCAGAATGTATTAACCTGAAATAGTGTAATTTTCAGTCTCTGGGGAGCATGGCGTAAGAGTTAACTTTTAAAAACCCATCATGTTAGAGATTTGATGTTCATGATGGATAGTGGTTTGGGGGTTGTAGTTG
Source organism: Calopteryx splendens (assembly GCA_002093875.1). Classification (NCBI taxonomy): domain Eukaryota; kingdom Metazoa; phylum Arthropoda; class Insecta; order Odonata; family Calopterygidae; genus Calopteryx; species Calopteryx splendens. Next base: position 77,084 of record LYUA01000522.1, on the reverse strand, counting down.
CTTAGTATGGCTTGCAGCCTGGGAAGATAAATGGAGGAAGAAGTTGGCCACAATTATTGGTTGATTTCCCTACTACTCGTCATTGAGAGTTTATTCATACCATTCTTCTGAATTCGTCCACTTGCAGTGCAGTTAAGTTTCACTATTTTACTGTGTTACATAAAAATAGCTTCCTTATCATTTAAACTACATACATTCTGTAAAATAAATTAATTTCATTTTCTGATTACATCTTTTAAATTCTTGTCTTTAACGTAATGATTTCTGAAACACCCCCAGGTACATATTCCTGTGGCATCTTGAAGGATATTTTTTATATGTATGTGATTTTATTTTTATAATGACATTCTTTCAGCTTAAAGAAATCTCACCGGACAAACCCTGAAGGACGCTCTTGGCACAGTTTAACTTTTGTAAAAGAAGGAAAAGCCATTCTCTATGGTGGATTTAACCAGCACAATGTTATTTTGAGTAAGTTACCAAATTATGATATAATCAGAATTTATTATATATTCCATACTTGTGTTTTAGAAACCATAGTTTGCCAATCATTTAAAAATGCATTAACTCTTTGGCTGCAGCAGTCTGATTGTTTAATTGCATCTGTGTGCGGAAGAAAAGGTGGCTGATGTACCTCTCTTCTGAGGGTTATGCCAAACCAGGTAGAAGTCCCTTTATCCTTCAACACTATCCAACATATTATTACTTCCAGTGGAAACTTAACATGCCGCCATCTGTCGTACTATTACATCCTTAGTTACTGCTTTGCATGTATATTTTTTTAAATTGTCAGTCTCACTTATCAAGTATACTTAAAATAGAATGCTTCAAATTGATTATTGACATGTTTCTTTTTTCTGTCAAATTAACATGTACAATAATTGTGTTGTTGATCAGTGAAAAACCAATTCATCATTCTCCTTTCCCCCTCTTTTATAGTCAATCCTTCCTTTCATTTTATGTGTAGACTGGAAGTCCTATGGAACTTGAGGAAAGCTTGTGTCATCACATTCTATAGTAAATTCTCTCAGAAGGAAATGCAGTTGGGGGAAATCATATAAGGGCCTTTTACTCGATAAGCCCCATTGGCCACACGTAATTATTTCAGGACCTCTCAGCAGAGTCTTTCATGATAGACGGGGCCCTTTTAACTGATGCAAAGGAGGAGAAACTTCTATGTCCTAAAAATGAAGACGTAAAGAAATTTCAGTGTTAATTGTGGCCTCCTTAGAATGAATCAGTTAAGTACTCTTCTCTGACTTTCCCAGGTGCCTTCAGGTCTCACAGCTGTGCTGCAGTTTATATTCAATATGCAAACATTATTTTCATCCCATGTTCATTACAGTGAACCTAAAGTAGATTCAGTCTCTCGATACTAGCATAGGCATGAGATCTTTGTGTATGTGATTTTCACCACACTGCAAGAGAAAAAAATATGTTACACTTTCACTATCCCCTTAAAGTCATAATGGCATCCACAAGCAGAAAAAGGTCATCCTTCCTGAATTATGAAGTGATGGAAACCTTGCTAGGCAGTGAATCGGAGGATACCTAATCACTTGATAGTGAAAATGAGGTTCATGAATGATCAGAAATTGACGAGATATATGCCATGATGATGAAGAGGGCAAAGTGATTAATTTTATCTGGGAGGACATGATAAATTATGTTGTGCATTGTGAGAATTTCAAATATATTTGTTAGTCTCAAAGAGAGGCACAGAATTTGAGTGGTATTATATGTATTTTTGAATTGTTTTTGGTGCTGAATTTGTTACAACAATTGTAGGTGAAACAAATCCATATGCTGCACAATGCTTTCAGTCATGTGGTAGGGTGTTATCACCTAATTCTAGACTAACGCCTTTGAAACTAGGGACAGAGGAAGAAATTTACATGATGTTAGGTTTATTTATGCTAATGGGTGTTCTATTAAATATTTGTAAAAGGATATAGGTAGTTAAAATTATGTAATTCTATGAATTTGTGTGTTTTGTATTTCCATAAATTTCACGTTCATATTGAGAAGCAGTAATTAGATTAGATTTTTTATTTAGTCCATATTGTAATCAAGGATTTCATTTAAATCTCCAACTGCATATGTGGGATTCAATTTAAGGGGGTCTGGGCTTGAGGAATTAAAATCCCCTGGATGCCTTTTCTTTCCTTGCATTCTGTTGTGCAACCATTGGTGAGGGCAGCTTGGAGACTCATTAGTGCAGTTTAAAATTCTAGAAATTAATTTAGTAAAGTTTTTAACATTTATAGAAATTGCATTATATATTTATTTTCCTTACTTTCCTGATGAATTTGACACTACACAGCGCATAACTTCTTCAGCCACTCAACGTTCACTTATAGCAAATAATTTATCTGATGTTTACTTGATGAAAGTAAGAAATCCAAAGAAAATTGTTAATGAAAAGTAAAAGTATGTTCAAAATAATTATAAACAAATACTTAAAAACATTTTATTGCTTGGTAATAGCTAGGTGATAGTTACAATCCTTTTTTCACCTGTTTCACGGTCACTTGAAGAGGTGGGCACTTCTGAAAAATTTTCTTTCTTAATACTGGAATGAAATAAATTGTGAGAATGTCTTCTTCAACCATAAGATTCCTTCTCTCAGAATGAGGACATACACTTCCATCTGCCATAATCACGGGGTCATGAACCATACAAAATAGCATAACAAGAAAGATTTTTAAATGCTAAAAGACACACCTGGTAGACAATTATTACGGCTGAGACATGACAAGAATGCTTCTCCAACAGTTGCCCATGTATTGAGTTTATTTCCACAGCTTAAATTATTATGTTAAATACATAGTATTTTGGGTTACCTGCACTATTAATGATGATGTCATCTTATTTTATTAGAAAAGTTGCTCCATCAGAGCTTCACGATGGAAACTAATGCTGTAGTGCTGGTCTAATTGGTATTTCAATCAACTTTAAAAAGAATAGACATGTTAACCTCTCAAACTCATAGGAGATTTAAATGTAGGTCGGAGGAGGTTTACATGAATTTGTGGTTTCATGTCGATGTTTACTAAAATATTCGTAAATAAGTAAAAAAAGTAAAAAAATAGTATTACTAGTCATAGAGAAAGCCTCATTATTCCTCTCATGATTTACATCAACGTTATAGGGATTGAGATTTATTAAAATACCTAAAAAATTTAAATACACAAACACCACATTGTAGTGCACTCCTTGCTGAGAGGTTATAAGAGTATCTTCTGAATGAATGCATTACTCTTAAAAAGTGCTACCCAGCCTGGACCAGAATGTTAAAAGGAGCTATTTTTGAGTGACCATAATTTACCTTGTATTTAGCAAAATCTTAATGAGAGTGATATTGCAAAATAGAATATTTTAAGATAATTATTTTGTTTTTATTTTCAATGATTTAGACAGGCTTTTAGGTAATATTTTTACATTTGCAAATTTCATCAAATAGGTATCTGAAAAAAAATTTTTGTCGTCATAATTAATGTAATATTAATATTGTTATCGTCATATCTTTTGTTTTCTATTGGGTTTCAAATGAGTAACACGAGAAAAACATTTTGATATGGAATGGAAGAAAAATTATTCCTCTTTCTACATTTACAGAGGATTGCTGGCTTTTAGAAGTTCCTTCAATGAACTGGGTTAAGCTGTGTGAAGGAAGACCAAGACTATGGCACAGAGCTTTGTTTTTAAATACTGGAGATTTGATCATAATGGGTGGTCACAAACATAGTATAACAGATCCTGGAAAAGTAAGTATTTTTACATTACTTGTAATGTAATTAATCATTTTGCTTTGTTTTAAAATTCTATTGTAAACTTATTGAGCAAAAATTTCAGAATGTTTTATTATTACACAGTATATTATTGAAACTTATAAGACTTCTGTTGTGTGTTTTGGGAGATGAATTTGAGCAGAAATGTTTGGTGTTACAGTCTAAGACCAGAGGGTCTCTTGGTGGTTTTTTTAAATACCTTTGTTTTCTAGTTATAAACTTGTAGAAAATACAGATAGCCTTGGCATCTTCTGTTTCGGTCGAAGGGAGTAAATGGTTTGAATTTTTTTTGCAGAATGGTCAGAGATGACCACAGGAAATTTAAATAAGTATTTGCACTTAGTAGAAAGTTGAAGTTGTTTCAAGGTTGTCAAACAAGTATGTGACTACTTTTGCATGTATTTTCTCACTGAAAAAAACTATTAGAGCCATTTTTTGTTATGTACCTGTAATCTATGTCATATGGTAAATGTCAGTATACTACTTTCTTGGCCATGAAATCCAGCCATTCTACTTAAATGGCATGACACACTCATCAGAAGTTCTTTAATTACATATATCAAAACTCTATAGTATTCAAATGTCTTAACTTGCCTATGGTCAAATTTAACATTTGAATGCAGAAATAAAATTCTAACCTCTATGATTTAGATTAGTTAAAAGTGCAATTACAGCAATTAGTGTTTCTTAAATGTGTATAAATGGAAGACAATTTCACATTTGCTAGTTATAAGTGATTATCACTATTGTTGCTATTAATATGATTATCAGTAAATTAAAAGCTTTCACTCGAAAATAATCTCCTGAGCACATTAATTTTTAATTCACTTTCATGCAGCTATATTGTGGATGGTCATACATATATTGATCCATTCTTTAACCAGTAAACATTTATGATTCTGTCTGTCGTTTTAATTGGTTCTTATTGTTCCAGGATCATGCTGAGGAACTCTTTGTGTTGAACTTTTCTCCTAAGTCATTATTAAGGTATGATTGAGATTTATAAGATCAAAAAATTAGTATATAATATTATTGCAATAGTCAAATTTGTCCGCATATTCATTACATAATCCAATAGTTAGGTAGGATATACCCAATCTAGATATGGAGACTAGCTTTAAATGTGGGATCATACTTCATGCACCAGCGTCCAATTAAGGTCACAAGTTACCATAAATTTCACAATGGGTCACAGAAACATTTTAGTGTGTAGTAAGTTAGTTTAGAAATTTTAGTGGAAACTATACTGTGAATTGTTCCATTAATTAAGGCGTTGGGAACTTGTGGTTAGGTACTGTTGCCTTATTTCATTCTTATTATCACTATACCAAATGTCTTACTTTAGAGGAACAGACCATCAAATACATATTACCATTAATAATGCCAAAGAGGCATTTTCTATCAGTAAATATTTTTATGTAAGTGTGACTTTCACTGTTCGCAAAAAAAATCTCAAGGTCTTTTGTATGTTATTGAACAAATACAGTACATACATGGTCTCAGATTAAGTAAGATTGTGACTGAATGATTTTTGGATTTTAGATTTTGTGTACACAAAAGGAATATTTTTTCATGTTTTAATTGAAACATTTATTTTAATATCAGTATTGGAAGAAAATATTAAAAAACAAATTTCATTAGCCTAGGTAGTATTCAAGTATATATTTATTATAATAATATGGCTATTGCCACATTTTTTAATATCACATTATGCTTGAAGTTTAAAACCCAATTACAGGATAATCAATTTTGTATATAAAGCAGTCATTTTTTATAAACATGTCATCCAAAGTATATTGTTTCATGTGCTAGTTCTTATTTTTTGTAAATAAGTCAAAAATATTTTAAAATGGCAGTTTCGAAGTAGTCAAGCACTCTAGTAGCCTCCAGTGTTTTGTATGTAAAGTTTTCCTTATTTTGGCATAAATAATAGCGACAGGTAACTGTCTGGCTCTGAAACCTTAAAATTTTTCAATGCCTAAACTTTCTCCGTGGAAGAGTAAGTATTCCACAATGATTGTGCATTTAATTTCTATTTAGGCTGTTCAACAGATATAGTTACTGCATTATTGTCATGTAGTATTAGTTTGTTATTGGATTTTATATTACCTTTGCAACTAACTATGATATTGATACCTGCAGGCTGTGCATGGATGAAATTCTTAAACGTCAGAAACAGCTTTCCCACAATTGGTGCTGGTTGCCAGAAACTCTCCAGTCAGTGCTACGTCTCCGAGTTGAACAGTGCTATCTGAGGTAGTGCTCCTTATGGAATGTTAAATCACCCTAGGCAGTGTGTTTTTTCTGGAGGGTTTTCCTTGATTGCCCAATATAGACCACTTATGGCTTACTGTGCCACGTGTGATGCATCATTTAGCAGCAATGATTTATGATAGGTTCACTGTGTGGGTCCATTTGTTAATTTATCTGTGAGTTTTGAATCCTTTTAAAGACATGGAATTTCTATGAAATGTTAAAATATATGATTTGTTACTCATGGGTGAAAACTCTTGTGCTACAGGTATTTGGTCCAAATGAACTAAATTTGTTATTCCATAAGAAGTATTTTTTGTTCTATTCATTAAATTTGTGATATTAATATTGTATATTTATTTTTGTATTTTATTGTGTATCCACAAATGCATGTTTTTGTGCCTCCTCTTAGGATCCAATAATATGAGGATAGATGGTTTGACAATTTGCTTACCATAATGAGTGAAAGTTAGTTGATGGCATGTGACTATAGTAAGTTTATTAAACGGATATTTCTGTCTTTAATTCCAGTTTTTTCTTTGTGTCATTATTGTCTGGCCATTGAACAGCTTAATGAAAATCAATGGAAATCATAAGATATCTTGAGCATTTATTGGAATGAAATATATTTCCATGTCCTTCTCAAATAAATAGTTGTATTGCTTTTTTTCTGCAAATGAGATAAAGACAAAACTGTCTGCAGTAATATACTTACTCCTTGTAAGAAGGGCGTCTATGATGTGTTTTATTTTTGTTCTAATTGAGTCACATGAAGCAATGGTAAACTCACAAGATTGGGAGGAGCAGTGTAGCAAATTTTTTTTAATGTGGCCGGCACATTACTTTATTTGTACTTGTGGTGACTCTATTTAAAAACATAGTATAAAGTAATAATTTTGTGATAATAAACTATCAATTGACAAAAATACATTTCTGGGATAAATTCTTGACATGGTTTCCCTAATGCTCTGACATTGTGATAATGCCAAGTCAATTGCTGTCTAATTACAGTCTTCATTCCCTCCACCAAGCTTCATCATGGAATCAAAGTTTCAATTATAGGATATTTTTCCTTTGAATTCCAGTCTTGCATGATATACTTCAGCCTTGTGGAGAACTATAATAGTACTAAAATCACCCACCTAGACTGGGATTTGAGCATGGTTCCCTCCAATTCTGTATGAAATTGAAGTATCTGGGTTCAAATCCTGGTGTATGTGAATGATTTCACATCATTTTCCTCTGTTTAATTTTAAAGTGCATAAAAGTGTAACATGTTTTTATTTAAAATTTCTCTGCAAAATGAAGGACTTTTGTTTGGTAAAAGGAAAGTTAAATGCTTGCTGAGGGCTTACTCCCCTTATTCCATATGACTTTGAGATATCTGGCTGATTCTTTAATTATTTTTCAACTCTATTCTATAATCACTCTGGCCTTAGAGATTAATCGGGTATTACAAGAGAATGCATTATGGAAATGGTTATGCTGGGGCACAATCAGTGTGGCACAAAGAAGTCTGTGACAAATACATAATCCAACCCAAGAATTTTTCTTGCTTCCTACAAGAATTTTTGACTTTTAAATCAAGTGGTTTAGGGTCTGCCACTCGAGAATATCATGGGCACATAGTATTGATGAATAAAAAAATAACAATGGAATTGTAGGTTTCTAAAAAACTTATGGAAATGAAAAGTCATAGAGAATTTATCTTCTATAAAACTGCTATCCATGAACAGCTCTCACTTTGAGGCTAAAAGGGAAATTTGATAGTGTTGAATGAATCAAATTTTTTAATAATTAATTCCTTTTGGGAAAAAGAATGTGTAATGCAGCAGTTGTAGAAAAATATTACGAATAATTTTTAATTTAATACTATTTTAAATATTGGTGTTTAATCTGAAAAAAATCAATTAAATGACCATATAAAATTGTATTTTTTGTGGGTCAATCAAACGCACATGGTTAAATAAGATTTGGAAAATAGTTTGATCTAAATAAAAGATTTAATATTGTGTGAAATATGGAGCCCAAGGAGGTACGTTTCCCTGTTGTGTAAAATATTTAATTCAACTGCCTCTTATTCATTTTTCTGTAGAATCAATGTGTGAAGAAAGTTCATATATGTTTTTCAAGGTTTGTTCATTTGTTTAAATATTGCTTACCAAAGAACTATGTATAAATATTCATACCTACATTTTCTAGGCTATGTCCATAATCTTGACTCTGAATTTTAATATTTTTAACATTTATGTCCTATTGTTTTGCGGCTTTTTAGTATGGCATGTACACAGTTAAACACCAGCTGTAACATTTAACTGATTTGAGAGAGTGACTGGAATAGTGGCATAATATCCATCATGCAACTTTCATCATTGGTGCGAGAATGTTTGGTTCTCAAGTAACTTTTAAAAATGAATATATTTTTTAAAGGGGGATACAACTTAAGAGCACAATATCAGAAGCCTCTATGTCTTTAATTTCTTCTTGGATTGCAATGTTATTCATTGTATATACTATTTTATGTTTTTGAAATGTATATATGTAAATAGTGTTGATGTATTGACACTTTTATTTTATTGCTAGCATTGTAATGCATTTGATTATTCCTTCTCACTGATTGAAAATAAAAGTAGGTTAGGATGGAGAAAAATGCAGATTTGTATTATAAAGAATTATGTTAATATGTAATATTTCCACGATTTCATGTAATTTTGGTTTGCTAAAGTGATATAATGGAGTAATACTTTGCCAAAAAATGAATTTTAATTCCTATTAGGATACCTACTTCTAGGTACAGGTTTTCCATCATGGGTGTTTTGAAGAGGCTATTTGCATGAAAAATTTAATGAAAAGTAACACCATAGTGAAAATATGTTTTGTTTCATTTTTACTAGAAGGTTTGATTGTTTTATGTTAAATTAAAAATTTCATACCTTCTTTATGAAGAGTAAATTCAATTTTTATAGTATAGAGAATACTTCTAACATTGACTTCATCGTAATAAGTAAGTATATGCATTTTATTTTATTTTCTTTGAGAATTAATTAAAATTATTATTTCCAGTTTTACAATCAATTTTTCCTCAACTTTGTTGTTAGTCTAGCATTATCTTCACTTAAAAGTGTCTTGTTTTGTGCAATAAATTGTTAATTTATACAGTGAAATTATATTCTTAATCTGCATGCAAGGAATAATCTCATCAGTGCTTTTAACATAATCCATTTGGATATTTCTACCTCATTTTTTTACTGAGAATTTCATAATTTTAAACTTCGTTTGGTTCAATAGAACTTGGAATATTTTCCTTTTATTTTGGGCATATCAGTACAGTTCAAATTGATGGCAAAGGTTAATGAAATATCTAATATAGAATATGATGACCTCACTTGAAATAAATTTTATGAAGTGAGTGAAAGGGCTTAGAATTGTAAACGTAAGCTACATGCATGTTTAGTTATGCTGGATTTGAATGATCTTACACTCTGATCTGAACCCAACAGCTTTTAACCAAAGAAGCCGAAGAACAGCTTATAACCAAATGGATTTTAATCTGGTTTGTTCACAAATGTATTTGATAATAATACAAGTGGTGAACAAAAGATAATTTTACAGTAACTACATTTGTTTCTAAAATTATTAATTTATTTTCCCCCTGGGAATGAAATTATTGTAATTAAAATAAATGAGGGCTTCATTTAAAGTTGATTGTGTTTATTGTTGTGTATTACCAGTAAAAAAAAGGCCCCAAAGTCATTACATAGATTCCTTTATACAGCAGTTGTAATTCTCCTTATGCTTTCTTGATGAATTATTCTGGTGGGTGTATTATCCTACGTTTAAGCTCTGAAAATCTTGTCTTTGTTTATTTTATTCTCTGCAATGCTGTGCAAGTAATAGCTAAAACCAGAATTTAATTTATTTCTTTTGATTTTTTAAATCATTTTAAGATAATGGGCACCATATTTAATAAAAGTTACATTTATGAACCAAACCATAATTCGCTATAAAAATACTGTGAAACTTATATTTTTCTTTTTAAATTCTGTTTGAAAAGTGTCTAATAGCTCTTCGTGTCTTAGCTGATCTGCGAAAAAACTTGATTAATAAAGGCTTGTCTAAATGGTACAAATGCTAAAGACAAAGGTTCTGCAGAAGTTTCCCACTTTTGAAGCTACAGTAGCATAGCTAGGGGCAATCTACCCTTTACCATTCTTTAATATTTTCCTTTCATCTGTTCTTATGCCATCATTTTCTAATCATACCTTCCCATTTGCTCTGATCATAACATTTTAATTTCTTTGTCCAAAACCATCTCTCTAGTTATTATATTGTTTATGTTTCTCTTCCTCATGTTGTCATTAACATCTTCACCACAGCCTTAAAAATACTCTTCCTCGGCCATCTTAGCCTCTCATGTGAAATTCTAATCCCCCATATACCCTGCTTGTATCTTCAGCCAATCATATTGTGAGAAACATGTGTAAATAACATTCAAAAGCTCATTGCCGTCCACTCCTTAAGATCTTGGGCATTTTAAGTGTGCCCTGTATCTATATATATTACTCTGTGATATATACCAAAAT
>LYUA01000521.1:380895-395570 GCA_002093875.1 Calopteryx splendens | reverse complement strand
CCGTAACGGATGGCCAGCGAAACACGAGTAAACTCGTGATCCGTCCGCAATGTGATACGGATCGAATATAAAAGCACCTAATGGATAGATACACCGGAATTCAAAAGCCTTCCATCAAAACCGCACCACTTACTCGACGGCTTGAGATTTCGTTTCCTATCTACTACGACGAGTTCCATGACCGATTCCCAGAATTACGACTGGAATATCAATGGGATAGCAGTTTTCGGTATGATTATTGATATGCGCAATGCATTACATAATCTTTCCCGAAATATATAACAGAATATTTTTCACGCATGTTCGTGGAAAGAAAGAAACGTTACAGAGGTTAAATTCTCATATTTTTGAGCGTTCGTGGTGATCGGTAGTGCTCACGACCTTTAACAGTTTCAAACAAATATGTTCTCAATTCATGATATCTCAATTCCTTTCGATGCTGTTTTTTTAGTGGACATGGAACTCTCGCACGAATTAAGCATGTAAACTTCAATGAGGAAATTTGCAGATAGTAGTCTTTCGCATGTGTCAGGTCTCGTGGCGTAGTGGAAATGTTCGATAGGGCAAGCGATTAAAGGCTAGGGTATTGGAGATCGAAACCCTTTGAGGCAATTTCGTCATGAAATCCGCGCGCAGCACGTTATAACTCCTTATTTCTTCATTTTATCAAGAAATCTAATTAATTTTTTGTGTCCAGTTTCCTTAACGAAATGAGCTATAGATAGCATTTTAATATCTTCAAAACAATTTTTAACGCCGTTGGACCTTTGACAATTTTAGTAGTTTAAATTATTTTCGGCCTTACACTGATCAATTCAATGCACTTACTTTTTCCTGATATGCGAAAATAAAATTCCCCGGAAAATACCTATGGTTTCATTCGGGTGTTGTGCAGTTTCTTACTACAATTAATTGTGGAATAACTTTTAAATTCACTGAAAACTAGGCATGAGAGCAAGATGGTAACCACCCCGGACTCGCACCTGGATCCCTCAATTTCTGGTCAGGTGCTTTAGAAAAAATTGAATTGAATTGATCAGCGTTAAGCAGAAAATATTCTCATCTACTAATTTTTCCTCCGGATTTAACATTTAAATTCGCAATAATATCTCTTAGTGAAATAAATTATTAAAATTAAAAGTAAAACAAAAAATTACCGAGATGCCTTATTTGAATGTGAAACAATTAACCATTTATATCTGTTTATCAATATCTCTCCTCATGGACTACAACCTTGTCGTGGTGGGAGGGCTCGCGTATTCTGATCACCCCTAGAGTGGTGTTGGCGGGAACAATGCTAATTTATCCTGGTAAGGTCACCCATAGGTTGAAGGATAGGAACCAGATGAAAGGTAATCCACGAAGCATCGGTTCCTCAGTGGGGCGGCAGCAAAGGCGTTTGAACCCAGTGGGGTGGTCATATAAGCGATTTAGTGACGTTAAAAGCACTATTGAGGAAAAGCAAGAGGAAACCATCTCAACTACTTTCCCCTATAAATCATGATAGACAAAAGTAGTGAAATGAGTCCTTACAACTATGGGGAACCGGTCCAAAATGGCGGGTGTCGCGCCCTGCAGCGTGGGAGGCAACGCCTCCACGGTCATCACACGAAATCCTCGCACAGTCGAATCGACAGCAGGAGAGAAGAAGAATCAGAAAAAAAACACAAATGTCAAAAGAGGGACTTTGAATGTTAGGACCGTTAGGGCGATGATGAGGACAGGGAAATTAGAAAACATCAAATAGGAGAAGGAGCGAGGAAATGTCGATATTCAAGGCTTGTGCGAGGTGAAATGGAAGAATAGTGGGGATTATTGGATTGATAGCTGATAGTAGACAGAGCAAGAGATGTAGATAGAGAGTAGTAGTGAGGTAGGTAGATAGTAGAGAGGTGGATAGATAGTAGTGGATAGAGTAGTATTCAGCGGAGGGGAAGAGAGCCAGCGTGGAGTTGTAGTGGTATTAAGCAAAAAGGTAGGAAGAAGAGTAGTAAATTATAGGCCGGGTGAACGATAGAATATTATTGGTAGAAATAAAAGCAGAACCAACTAACTTGGAGGTATTTCAGGTTTGCATACCGACAGTTAATCATAGGGAGGAAGAGGTAGTGTACTGGACCAACTAGAATGAGGGTATTCCTGAAGGTAAACACTTAATAGTGTTAGAGGTATGGAACGCGGTGGTGGGTGAATGATGGGAGTGTAGGGGAGTACTACTTAGGAATTACCGTTAAGAGAAACCTATGTAATTATGCAGGATGAATGGCTTAGTTAAAACTGATACCTGGTTTAAACACCACAAATTACGCATGGAAAATGCCGCGAGATATGAAGAGATATCAATCACCCCGGAGGTTGTATGTTATATATTACTATTACATAACGGATTGGTATATATTTAAGAACAGCGTCATCAATTCACACAGTTTTCTTGGAGTGAATGCAGATTAAGACCATGATTTTATACTTATGAAGTTAAATGTAAAATTCAAAAAGAAAGGTGAGGAAAACAGAGGAGAAAATGGAATGTATTAACCGGGAGGAAAAGAAAAAATTAACAGAAAGCAATTGGAACATCACTGAATGAGAAAAGGGGGATGGGCACAGTAGAAGAAAGGTGAGAACAGCTCAAATAAAGGATAAAGGAAGCTGTAAGCGAGACCATAGGACTGGTGAAGGATTTTTTTTTAAACGTGCATTAGAGAAGAGATGATTAGGAATATAAACGAGAGAAGGAAATGGAAGACCGTAAACATAGAATTAGGAAGAAGGACGTATAAAGAGCTAAGTAATAAATTAAGGGAAGAAAACATTAGGCAAAAAGAATGTGGTGGAAAGAGCAGTGTAAGGACATGGGGAGTTTAAAGAGACGGAATGAAATGGGTACGCTGTACAGGAGAGTGAAAGCACTGTGAGACAGAACGAATAATTCCTGCACACTATTAGATATACATAAGGAAAAGTACTAATAGAAGCAGAAGAGATTGAAGCTTGTTGGAAAGAATGCATAGAAGGATTATACGGTAAAGACATTAGGCCAGTGAGCTTGGCTATAGACAATATTAGGACGAAGAGGATAGCTAGACCAAGGGATACTAGTTTGCGAATTATAGAAGGCAATAATGGAAATAAAATCAAAAAATGATGCAGGAGGTAGATGATATTCTTGATGAATTACTACAGAGTTTAGGAAAACATGGGAGAAGTAGTTTCGTTCGTAGCAGTTATGAGGGCGGAATTCGGCCAGAAGACTTCAGATCAGTGTTAATTCCATTCCCAAAAAAGGGAAAAACAGCAGTATCTGAGAACTGTAGGACAATTAGTTTGATTTCGCATGCAGCATAGGTAGTACTCAAGACCATTAATAATAAAATGGAGAAGAAGGCACACAATTACTCAGGAGAAGATCAGCTTGTATATAGGAGTGGTAGAGGAACATGTGACCCCATAGTCGTAATGAGGTCAATGATAGAAAGAAAATAAAAAGTATATTCAGTTGTATATTTGTCTGCTTCGTAGATTTCGAGAAGAAGTTTGACAGAGTTAATTGGGAACACCTAATTAAGGTATAGCAGAAGATAGGGTCACACTGCAGGAATAGGAGACTTATAAAAAACCTATACATGTCGCAGAGAGAACAGATGAGGGTAGGGGATGGTGGAACGGGGTGGGCAGTAGTAGTCCGGGGGGTAAGACAGGGTTGTCCATTACCATCCGTGATTTGAACGTATGCATGAAGGAAATGGTAAGGGGTAATGTAGGTGGTGAGCTGATCATGTCAATCAGATTTGTGGACGATCAAGCTTTAATTAGCCTATCCGCAAAGGGCAGAAGCTGCAGCCATTGATGAACTAACTACAGAGCCAGTGCGATTGGTATAGAATTAAAATAAATTATAAGAAAACGAAAGTAATGAGGTTCATCAGACATAGGAAGCATGACTTAAGCATTAAAGTGGGAAGGGATAAATTTGAGCAGGCAGAACACTTTAGCTATTTAGGTAGTGTTTTGGACGAATGCGGGAAATGTGGTAAGGATATTAGAAGAAGAATCACAATAGGTAAAAAATATTTTTCAAAGAGGAGAAAATTGACGAAAATGGCCTTAGACAAGGATGTGAGGGAAAGACTGGTGAAGACGTTGATATTAGAGGCTTTTGAAATGCGGGTATGGAGAAGCATGGAAAAAGGTACATTGACGGAAAGGAAAACGAACGAAAAGATTTTAGGCATGGTAGGGGAGGAGAGAAGCCAATTGCGAGAAATTAAAAGAAGGCAAGAACAGTTGATGCAGAGCGTGCTGAGTGGCGATGGATTGTTAAAGAATATGATAGATGGAAGGATGTTGGGTAAGCGAGGAGGAGGGAGGAAAAGATTAGGCATGCTGACTTGAATTAAGGATAATAGAAAATATACAGAACTGAAGAAAGTGCTACGATAGGGCTGAAGTCGTGTGTCAATCAGAAACCTACCCTAACCGGTAGATAGCCATTAATGATAATAAATATCAATAGAACATTTTCTGATGCAATGGGCTCTTTCTAGGGCCACTTTCTGGAAATAATTTATGATGGTACTGGATTTTTCTTCATAAACATTTTCATGAACTACCTTCATTTCCTTGCAAGTGATGCCGTTGTACGCCAAAGGCTAGGTAGTGTAATAAATTTTGCTATGGGAAAAACAAACGGCTCGAATTTCACAACGACCACTACTGGATTTAGCTTCCCACATATGTTCGTCTTTCCATAGAAATATTCAACAAGAATATGTTTTTTTTCTCCGCAATGGAATGAACACGCACTTTATATACCTTTACCCAAGCTTTGGAGTCCTCATTGGAATTCAAATTCCACTCTAATTGTCTAAACTTTTCAAAAACTTTGGAGGCATGAATATAAGAAATGATTTTTCTCGGTACAATGGAAAAAGTTTCACACAAAATGCGTGCCTACCCGTTTTCACAAAATCCCGCACCTCACCTGAAGGCCACACATCCAACCTTTTTTCGACATCTTCTTGCAATCTTCCCTTGCAGTCTTCCTTTCATTAACCTTTCTCGCGAATGCTTTGCCCAATGGTAAATAAATTCCAAATAGCGCGTTTTGATGCTAAAACTCACTTTTAGAACAGCATTTGCTCTTTTCAAATACATGTTGATCTAAATTATTATTCGAAAAAAAGACCTGTAATACGAATCGAGTTGATCACCCGTAAACATCCGACCTTTCTCCCATTAAATCATTGTCCTCGGAAATAAAGCATACTCTCATTTTTTCATTGTAAAATTTAATTTTAAAAGATTGAGTAAAGCTTTGCGCATATAACAAAATATAAATTTACTAATTTAACTCGTATTTCCATGAAAAAACACTATCACCGATTGCCCGAATACGCCATGCATATCCAAGCAGCATTTTTACATTCACACAATCTTGGTCGACTACCCGCAAAGAGTCCAGTAAAGCTGGCCCCACGCCGGCAGGCAATTTTGGCCAAACATCGAAATCATAACTTAGGCCTTCATATCACCAATATTGGCAGCTGGTGTTGGGCTAGCATCGGCATGTAGCAGCTAATGATATCTCCAGCAATTGCCCAATACTGTGCCAATATTCAGTGCCGTGCGCTGACGTGCCTTGATCTATGGAGCCCCAGTCGAGGAAGCACTTTTTCAAAACCCACCCCAAAAATTTAGTTTTCCAAGAAATTCTGTGGGGGAAGGTAAGCCAGTTCACAAGATTTAAGAAAAAAGTGGTATCGAAGAATATACACCAAACATTCTTGACTAAAATAACAGTAAATTGTCTAATATTCCCAAAGTAAAAATCATCAGTCAATTTTTATAATATCGGAAAATCTTCGCAAAATGTGTATAAAAAGTGGCAAAATCGTACCATGATGGATGGCTCAAATGGGAATTAACTCAGGGCGAGGCAAGTTGCGATTATGCTGTCTGACGGAAAAAGCCCTCGAAATTGAAATGGTCAGCTGTGCCCTCTCATCTCCCACGCGAATTAAAGTGCTCATTTGCATATGCAGTGTATGTCCGGTGAGGTAGGAACCTCTTTCGAGGTGGGGGGAGCAAACCAGTGGAACTATGAAGGCAGAGTATTTTCCAGAGTAGAGAGCGCATAAATAGCGAGGCCATTTGAGCAATGCATATGGATTCGAATTTGCGTATAAGCAAATTCATCTATTATTTTACTCGGGAAATCCTGAAGTAATCTTCTTTCTTGGTATATTTGGGTCTGTAGTCTATATCTTTTGCTTGGGCAATATGAAGATGTTAAAAAACATTTAGCTACTCTGTGGAGGATTCACTTACATGCATCTACTGGCTTATAAAGGAGCACGGGGCTCATTAGGCTAGAGGCCATCCCTCTTCTCCCCCAAAATTCACTCCCGCAAGAATAGTTAACCAACGTGAATTGAGTACAATCAGGAATTTCATGCAAAGTCCCATTTTCATTTGTGCATAGAAAAATATCAGCAACAATTAAAGTATATACCAATGCCGATAATAAATATGCTAACTAAGCTTTTGAATTAGGCAAATAAATTCCTCAAGGCAACAAAGAGTCATCAATGACTGCCCCCATTGAATTATTTTTAGGCAATGCCAGAAGGCCTATAAAATATTATACTGTGAGCTACGAGTACCACAAGCAAACATATGGTTTGCTCACAGTGCATAAACAAAAGATTATTTATATATATTTGACTTGTATTCCAATCTAACATCATTCTGAACACATAATCCACAAATCCACACAAGTAAAAATTGAAAGGGACTATAAGCATTCTTTTGTACATGACAACAAAGTTCATGCTATCAGGATTTTCCCATGGATGCTTCATTGTCCAATCATTTCAACAATTTTTGTTTGTTGGAGAAGAGTTTTCTGGTTAGCAAAGTTTTAAAAATTAGGGCTTGCAATATTCCTACACACAGTGGTGAATCCAGGGAGGGAAGGGGGGCACCACAGCATGTGCCACCCATTTATTCTTCCCCAAAAGTTAATTGAAAATGGATTTTACAACTTTATCTTCACTTAGTACAGTCACCAAGATGCTGATTGATTCTGCTGGTCCTTCATACTGAAGTATCAGTTTGTTAGAAGAATGTTTTTTCAAAGAATTATCATCAATGAAATAAATATGTATCACTCTTAACTATCCCTAATAGTAAATCTCCAAAATAAAATGCAAAACATCATTTATGCTCATATCATACAAGAAATACAAAAATATATTCAGTTGTATATTACAAATGAAATAGGTACTTAAAATTACAAATACAATTTATTAAAAAAATGTTGTATGTACCCTTAACTTCAGAATTTTTTCTATAAATTTTCATTTAATAGATACCTGTGTAGGTCAATCACCCCAATAATACATATGTTATCACTTATACATAATTAATGTATGCCTGTATCATGTCGGCAAGTTACAAAATATAAACAGTAAAAAATATATGCTGGTACCTTTGAAAAATGATCAATGTGTGCTTGGACAGTTAAGCAATTAAATTCAAGAACCAAGTAGGTACACATGCAAGCAAGTAGGTACCAGGCCTCATGCCATATTTTATCCTGATCATTTTTCTACAAAATGTTTTCTTAGGGGCTGCCAGCATTTGTAGTAGTCAGCATCTAACTTTTTACAAGTCTCCATACCCCATTTGGTGAGAGCCAGGCTCAATGACGACTCAAACATAAATGCCTAAAATCAAAGAGGAAAGAAATTAATTTATGTTCTATCAAAATCCAGACTTCATAGGCAATCTCTCCTTAAAAAAAATTCTAAGGAAAATATCCAAATTCAAAAAATATCATTATTTGTTACAAACCTCCATACCTACAAACCCTCAGGTACATATAGATAATTCAAGTTTCAAATAAGTGAAATTTCGTTGACCCTGCTCTACATGATATTTCTCCCCTACTACAGTCCCCACCACCAAGTCCCTCTCCCTCTACGTCCCACCAGCTAATAGATTCCATACCACCCCTGTTGTATCATTTAATAAAGCCTCATCTTCCTCACACTTTCCAATTGCATAAGTGTATTTAATTTCAAGCATTATAACAGAGATAATATATAATATTTTATAAGTCACTATTTATAAGTTACGATCAATCATATTTCCCACAGCCTACTTACTTCACAGGATGAATTTATGTAACTTATTCCAAAGCTCTCTATCATTGTTTTATTTCACACTCATAGCCATGACGTTGGTTTTTTCAGGGGCGACTAAAACAATGAAACCCATTATCCACCCTCCAACTGTGAGCCCGAGTACCTGCCTGAATAGCAAGAATGACTAAAGCATCAGTCCTGATAATGCATTTATTAAGTACCATAGGAGAAAACAGTCATAAACTAAGAGCACTCAGAGTTAACCCAAAAATGTATGTAATTTGCTTCTTATATGCATAAAAGTTCATGTGTAGTTGTATTAGGGGTCTCTCATTTTGTATACGATAAGAAAAGTTATTCAAAAGGGCAGAACAAATATTTAACAGTGAGTTGATATCTAATTGTAGCATACAAGTTTACATCCTGTTGACATACATTTCTCTTCAATATGGCTCATAGCTAAAACCATACATTTTCCCAGATGTACAACAAGACCCACACAGTACTTGTTACACAAGACAGAACATTTCAAGTGTAGGCACAAGAAATTAAACTCTTAGTTTATTTGGAAGCCTTTTAAAAACCTTTATTAATTTAATTTAAAGCATTCTCAATCAATTCCTATGAGTTTTGGACATGATAAGTTTTGGGAAAAATTTATTGTTATTAGAAGGCTCTTTATTAGCCTTGTGAGACCAACCAACAATGAAAACAGCATTGTTTAATCAATAATATTTTTCAATATTCAATTATTAACTCTGTGGCTGAGGGGCCAGCCCAAAAACAGCAGAGTCATTCAATTCAAGTGTGGAGGCATAGCCTTTCCTCCCCTTTTTAAGAGGAAGCCACACTTTTATCAAGGATAAATGATTTGATTATGTACACATTTAGGGAATCAGTTAACTTAAAACAATTACTGGGATTTGATATAATATTTACATAAATTATGATTTCATCCTAGATGATTATGGTCTGCCCTTTTTCTTATCCAAAGAGATCCTCAAGGAAGCAACCAAGTTTTGCATATTCCCTCCTCTCTCATCCCTCAATCAATCTTAGTTCTTTTCATTAATTATGCTTCAATCCAAAAATTTTATTTGAGTAAAACCGCTCATTTTATCAAGTTTACCAATACATATACAAATTAGAAATTTTGGAATGAAAATTAATTTTGTGAATTTATTATTTTAATTAGTTGTAGTGTTAGAATCAATTCTTTCCTATAAATTGTCAGTCCCCAAGCATCCCTTCCCTCCCAAAGTCAGAAGGCAACTCTCATATATCTGTGGCATGTAGTGGTGTGAAAAAAATAGATGTGATCAAATTGGGAATATTCAAGAGTATAATTCAAATTTTATTCAAGGTAGATAATAGTAAATAATAAGCATGATAAGTTTACTGTATAATTCATGTATAGTTTGACTCACAAATTTTTTCCCAAAATTTGGTTTGAAAAAGTGAACTATATTCTAGTAGGTATATGTGGTAATTGTCAGGCTTTTTTTGCCAAATTGCCAAAAAAAGTAGGAGCTTACCTGAGTACCATCAGCTACTCTGGTTGGCACCAGTTTGGCATTAGATGCATCTTCAAAGCACTGTGCATCTGGTCCATGGGGAGTCATCATTGAATGTAAGGATGCTCCTCCAGGTAAGAAACCCTCCTCCTTGGCCTCATAATTACCTATTATCAGTCCCATGAATTCACTCATACAATTTCCTATTGAGAGGAGAATGAATGGTATCTTATGTTGGAGGCACAGCATTGTAATATATAATCCCACTGAACACTTTTAATTATGTATGAGCAGGAAGATGAAAATTGAACCAGGGATTGAAATTTTATGCAAGAGTTTTTTATATTGGATCGTCATTAAAGTACCCCTTTGCAAAAAGAAGCACATTCAAAATCTTTTAATTTTTCAACATGGATTGGTCCAGGATAAGTCAATTGAACAGGGAAATCCAAACCTTCCTCTTCCTGGGTCTAGTTTCTCAAAGCTGTAATTTTATTTATAAATCCTCTAACAACATTCAGAAATTTTAAATAAACCTTCTAACATATGCATACATATATATAACTGCAAGCACAAATACTGTATCGAACTGTAGGTAACAGTTGGCACTAAATGTATAACTCACTCAGTACTCCACCACTACTGCATAGCTCATGAAATTTAGATGAAAGTAGTAATGTAAGAGATATTGTTATAATGTTTTGAATGAGCAAATTATTATAGATCAATAGACTTGCAGCTTTGAGAAACAGGCCCCTGGAAGTGTTCAGAGTAAAAGCTATCCATGCTTCTTTTTTTTTGGCAATCTAATGAAGCCTAAATGCAACTACAATGAAGCCTTATAAGTGAGAATTCAGTTATTTCTCTACAATGAATCAGAATATTACCCCATACATAAAATTTTAATGAAATACCCAGAATATGATGTTGACAAAAATTTTGTAATCACAAAAAAAGTCCTGGCACCTTCCAATTCATGCTAATAAAAGATTTAACTGCAAAGTTTACCTCATGCGGGGTTAACCATGGATCAGATAGGTATAAAATGAGGTAATATTCATAGTGCAAGGCAATTTAGGCTCTCCTGGTCAGGTGTCTTTTTTCTACAACAATCAATGATGAAAAACATGCTTCATCTTCACATCCCCAAATATGGAGTTTAGTGATCCAATAAAGGGACATTTTTTTCTGTTTCTGTGTCCTAACTAAAGCAGAGGTTAATCCTTATTCAAACATACGGTGGTAGTATGGAGGCCGGAAAGTATTCTCCTGCACAGACCAACGGGGTGGGAAGATGACAAAATCAGCAATCGCAGTGCCTGGTTTGTTGGAAGGGCAGGTCAGCACGGTAAAAATAGAAGGATCCTACAAAAATTTTCAAATCCATTTGTTAGTTTCATGATTTTAGGAAAAATTTACATGAAACTTAAAGACTAACAACATATATAGGTACTTACCGCATGGTCATACTGCACTGCATTGATGACCATGAAATGTGACAGATCATACTTATATGGCACATAGTTGCCGTGCCATGCTACAACATCATAAGGGCTATGTGCCTGCTGAGCTTTAAATAAGCTTCCCTGGAACTTATTGTACACGGTATACAGGCCCCTTCCAAATTCATCTTTTCCAAGCTCAATGTCTTCATAGGATGCCTTGGGAGTGAGGAAATCCCTCGGGTTTGCCAACCCATTAGCCCCTAAGAAGGATGGCATGAAAAAAGACATGTGTACTTCAGAAGAAAATCACTATCCAATTTCAAAAATATAATTATACCAGTGTCAATAACAGAATTTCACCTTTTCTTATTGGTTTAATAGGTTAAAGTAGAGCTTACCAAATGTTAAAACTGTACAGTATGAGAATTCCCACATTCAGGATGAGGGGATGAGACCCTTTCTTTGTGCCTTCTGCAGTTTTGCAGGAAGATTTGACACCCATTAAACACAAAGCTGGGTAGTCCAGAGGCATCAGTCATGCTTGAACCCAGGACCCGCTGGTCATAACCATACACTTTACCCACTGGACTACCATGCCACTTGATTAGCAAAAACCTGCCACAAATATTTCTTCTGTTCTTCCGTATAAGCCATGCAATTGTTCATCTACTTGATGGGGCCTACTGAATGCTCATCATGTTCATTGCTCACTCTAAGGCTCCACACCACTCCCTGGGAATCTCTAAAGTTGTTCTTTCCAGCTTAAAAATCGGGATAAGCAGAATGGAACTATGATGATGCGTATACCATTCATTTTGAAGCAAAGTCCTGTAGCAGAAGTAGCAGCACATTCACTGAAGGTCACTCCAGAGTTTTCTCCTCTTTTTGCTCACTTGGAAAAACTTCATTATGGCTCCCTTGTCATTCATCGATTATCTTCTCATATTTCTGGTGGTTTCACCACCAATAAAAGCAATATATTTTTTCACTTTGATACCAGAAGTGAGAAATATGCTTCCATAATGCAAATGTAGCTGGCGATATATTGTTCTCCTCATGCTTCAAAGATGATTGAGGATTACTGGTAAAGGTTATTATAAGGGGATGATTCAGCATCTGAGGAAAAGTTGTAGCCCCTCAGATAAATTTTCACAATGAAAGTGCATACATCTGTGGGCCCTCTTTCTTCCCTCTTATGAGCTATTTCAGCTCAAAAGGGTAGCATCCATAACTAGAGGCTATATACAACTTTTGACAACCACCTCACTCATTGGAAAGATTCAGGTTCCATTCATTGATTGTCTACCAATGGAATCCAACAACTCCTATTAACAATTATGCAATTGGTAGGTCTATTGCACAAGCAGAATTTGGCAAAAATCTCTGTCATGTGTATTCACCAACTGACATTTACATTAAATATGAACTATCCAAAGTTGTTTATTTCTAAACATCTTCAAATATTTCTCTAAGACCAATCCAACTCAAAGAAAGATAATTTAATTTATGCTGACAATAGCCAAATGCAATGATCCTACCTGGGTTATAAGGAGAGTACTGAACTGTATGACCATTAAGATGTTTGTGGTGAGTATCACCTATGACCAGGCCACTTGAAATCTCCTTAATACATAGGCCCTGATGATGGATCAAAAAAGCTCCAAACATAGCTTACAGTTGAAGTTAGAAACATAGGGTCTATGAGCAAATTGAACTTTTTCTTTTTTCAAAAACTTTTCAAGTTAAATACATTGGGACACAGTTTAATCAATCCATTAAGAAAATATTTCATGGGGAAATGACTCTTGCATAGGAAGAAAACACATTCATTAATGGGCATAAGCTAAGATCAATTTGTTTAATGCTTTTCATTGAAACATTCCTTTGCTTTATTAATCATTATATCAGCCATTCACAGCCAAAATCACAGCCTCTAATCCCTTTACCCATGCACTTTCAGCTATGTTAAGAAAACCAAATATTTATTCAGGTTTCTGTTCAATCACAACTATGATTTGCTAATTGACATTCTCTCTCAGAATGCTGTCTGCTGCTTCTCAACTGTTTATATTAGAGTAGCCACTATCCCATTCCAATGAAAAACTAATATTGGAACTCCAAAAAAACTATGTATTGTAAGTATTTTTGTTAAAATAAAATCACACTTCTCCACCTTAATGAAACTTTTCAAGTTTTATTAAGAGTGGAACAGTTTTATCATGGTTAATATCAAGGTGTTTCATGTGGTCCTAGAAAAGTGGCTCATCTCAAAACCATTGTGCCTATTCACTTGATGAATATTTTGATCTCAGCTTCTCTACTGACAATGACTAAATGAATTACCTGTCGCCATCTTAAAATCTCAATTTTTAATGTAGGCAGCATTGCTGCATTTCTTAGATCCCAAATTCCATCTCACAAAAACCCTTTGATCTGCATTGCTTATGAATGCTTTGCAACAAAATATTTTCCCTCAAAACTATCAAAATAATAAATTGATAAGCACATACCAATGGGCCCCAGGTTTGGAAGTATGAAATGACCATCATAGACTTCCAGTACATATCCACGACTTTCTGCAGATATGGTTGATATGCTGAACTTCATTCCTTGCTGAAAAATTCATTGAAAGAATTATTTTTAAATGCCAATAAAGAGCCCACTTCAGATAACAGAAAAATATTCAATAGAATTATTTAAAATGTTCACTGTTTAGCAGTTAAGAGAAAGAAAAATTAAATGAAAAGAAGGCACCTTATAAGAAATATGCAAAAAATTACATTGGGGGTGGTATATGTCTCATATTCCTTCATTTATTATTATCACTCCCTGTTTATTTCTAGTTTGATGCCACCCAAATATGTATATACTCATGTTGAAAATCTAAAGCCTAAACATGTTATGATATGAATCAGCATTTCAATAAGCTCTTTATTATGTAATAGTGAAAATTATAGTGCAAATCATTGTATCATACCTACCTGAATAACACATATTTCATTAGGGCTAACTGTCATCAAGCCAAATTCGGTCTTCACGTGCAATGTTCCCATTTGTGGAACTGCAAAAATGAAGTACAATGTAAAGTATATAATGATGCAGTTTCTGATGAAACCTTAGCTTATTTTTCCATATTTTGGTAGTTTAAATATAAAATTGATGTTAAGAGTAATTACTCATACCAATTAAAAAGTCACCATCTGAATTATACATGCAGCAGTCTTTCATAGATGAGTTACACATATAGATGTGAATGGCTATTCCATGTCGGATTTTTGGATCTCCTGCTCCACAGAGGGTGTGTAGGCCTTCTACAAAGTTTATCTCCTTCTGACTCTCCTCTTTGGATAAGGTAAATGGTTTCCATCTCAGCTGTTCCATTAGAAAAATTTTAAATGGACACATTTAATAAAATATTGACATAAAAAGCAATTGAAAACATACTAAAAAAGACCCTTCAAAATTAATGAAAAAATAATGAAACTATCATCTGATTCATATTTACAATACCCCCCAAGCCGCCACACGCCCTTGCGGCGGCTTGCGGGGTATCATGTAGATGTAGATGT
>LYUA01000521.1:326103-341444 GCA_002093875.1 Calopteryx splendens | reverse complement strand
TATAACTTAATAATAAAGGTAGAATTTTGTTTAAAAGCTGTAAATGCACTGTAAAAGAAAAAGAATTCAATTCTGAATGAACATATGCAATGAGTGCATTACCTATTTTTTAGAAAAACCATTATATTAACAAATAGTTGACCACGGATGCATGCCGTGCTGGGCTACCGATGTGGAGAGAGGTGAAGATAATCTCTGCTCAGCGGCCAAGGAGAAGGTCGGATGTCCCGCTGGGTCAGGTCCCAAAGTGAACGGAAAGCATACCTGAGCAATGCCATGGTTCCCAGAGCTCCGTACGGGCAGTGGAGAAAATTCTACTGGTTCTCGTCACAAGGGAAGCATTTCTCAAAATAACACACCATCGCGAAAGGGTTAATGTGAGACCACCACTCAAAGGGTTGCCCCACAGGGATCAGATGCCATTGCAGCCACCTCACTGAGAAATGAATGCTGCATGGACTACCTTTCATCTGGCTCCTACCTTTCAACCTATCTGGCACAGGTATAACAATTATCACTGCTCATATCTGCTCCAGGGGCCATCAGAACATGCAAACCCTTTCAACACGTCAAGGCTGTAGTCTATTAAGTGCATCCTATAACATGAGCAAGATAAATATGCTCCGCTAGGGCAGGGATGGGTTGCCCCTGCAACTATGCAGCCCGCAAAAAACTGCATACCATGAGCCTGCTTACAACGAAAAATACCCTTTTTGTTTGGTCCCACTGACTTCATTATCTAGAAGTTCTACCTTACATGCAGATGCAGATTCTAAATACTTTTGCAATGAATTTCCCTACCTGGGGAATTATTAGTTGTGCCTACCCAATGTAAGACTCTCAGAAAATGTTGTTTCACATTTATTGATTCTATACCTAAATTCAGGATAAAACATTAAAACAGATTTCTTACATATCACTGGCAAAAGATATTATAAGAAAAGAGCATTAAAAACATATGTTCCTTGAACAAAATCCTAAATGAGGTCACAGAATGATTCACAGGGTGAAGTCATCCCACAGCACTGAACCATGAAGATACGACAAAGACAATAATATAATAAAAAGAACAAGAACACCAGTCTGTTGACCGCCAATGGCCAAAGATTAGAGACATAAACATCATAATAAAGCATTGAGTTCATCTTGTTGTCAACCTCTATTTAATGACTTAACCTTTATTTAATGTAAGGTAAATCTAAACCTGAAAGTGGACGACAAATTTTCACCATCAGTTCCACAGGAGGGGACCAAAACAAAAGCACTACTAAAAGCATGCTTGTCCAGAAATTACAAATGAGCAGTGAGATAGTGGAAAATACATGCACTTGGCCATGAACTAAAGGTGCAATATTATGATTTCCACTTATGCATAATGTTAAATCACTCATAATATTAAATAACCAAAGTGGGTGCAATATGTAGTCCTCACTATTAACAACTTACTTTACACGTCAATTATAGGGCAGCAAACTGTATTTATAGCAATACTCCTAATGTCAAGATTCTCATCATATGATGAACTTGTTTTATCAGGTTTCCACTGGTTCTACCACAAAAAATACCTACAATAGCCATACCATCTTGAAAGTCAAACGAATGAGCAAATAAGTGATCATAAAATTATCTTTGGTAATAACAACTACTCATATTAATAAGTGATTTTTTAGAGATTGAGAATACTCATTAATATTGGTATCCCACTGCAGTTCATACAAGGAATTGGCCTGGACCAAACAAGCAATGCATATAATCAGGGAATAATAAATCAACTGTATATGTCATAAAATTTGATACTGTACCACCCATGCCCAATTAATTTATGAATATATAAGATATTTTATCCTGGTATAACACTTACTTGCATCTCCCTTTCTGCTGTTAAACAGCGATCCTCTTTGAGTTTGAGCTCCCTTCTCAGCTGCTTGACTTCTGCCTCCAAATCCCTCCTCCTAGCACGACAGCTCTCTGTGCACTCCCCCCTAAAATCCATCAAAAATATTAACAATTTGCCACAAGCTCAATGATTGATTCCAAGGGCACTTATTAAATATCAAAATATGAGAAGTGATAGTGGTAACTTTTAAAACTAGGTGATATAAGCCAATGCTAAACTGTGGTTGCCACATCTCAAAATATATTTTTTAAACATTTAAATAGCAAACTTTCATTTAAACATGCAATAACGAGTAGAAAATATTTCTTTAGTAGCCATTACATTTTCATACACACATGACTAAAAATAAGCATGGGTGATCGTTTAAAATGAATTATTAATAGTAAATTTCATAAATTTTACGGCTATTGTGAGACAATGAAGATTGTAAATTAAGATGCTATTAGTTAAGGGAATGAGTGAAGCGTGCCCATGCTTTCATTTTTAATCATGCTTGAATGAAAATGTTTTGCTACTGAAGAATATTTTATTTTCTTTTTAGTATATTTGGAAATAAAAGCATACTTCTTACAATGTTCTTCTAAAATTTTTTTTAATATGTTTTAGTTTTATTTTTTAACTGCAATACTCAACTCCCATGAGTATGTCTTTTTCTTTGCAAAATTCTAACCTTCATCCCTCACTCCAGAATTAAAAAACCCAAATCGCTGATGCTTCCTGAAAATAAGAAAATTTGGAAAGAAAGGGAGAAGGGAAGGGTCAACTCAAATTCGAACTACCTCTTATGACATTTCCACAGATATCCATATTGCTGGGGTTATTTGACAATATGAAAAACCAGAGAGGCCTGGTGGAGTTCTGGGATAAGCTTGAATTTGATAGAATATTGTATTGTCATCTGGAATACATAATCAACCAATGTTTCCAGACAAATTAACAAAGGAAAGTGGGTAAAATCTATAACACATTTTGAATGCAACAAAAGGAAATTACCATGCCTGCCCAAATTTAAGTCAATTTTTTTTATTTTTAGTTGCAATTAAATGAAGCTTTAATTAATTATAAATGGATACCTACTGTTTAAATTACTCTACCAATGTCAGGAAAATGGTTGGAAATTAATTTTTGGAGGTTTTACGCTGAAGCATCATGGACATGCATGACACAACCTAGAATGAGCCACACATCATGAAAGTGCAAAAGTAGATATGGAAATACTGAGGTAGAGGCATGCAGGTATGTCTTTTTTACATGAATTCTACTATATTGTGATCAACCAAACCAGTGGGAGTCTGTATGCAGTTGCCTGATCCATTATAATTAGCATTGTGATGGAAACACCAAACAGTTCAACTAGTATACGAAACCTCTGTTCCCAGAGATGTTCATAATTTTTCAGAAGCACATCAAAACCAGATGGGCTCCTGTCTGAGGAGTATGTTGGACACTCTATTGTTTCCCATTGCCATCTTGATTTTAATCCAACAGCATCATTTCACCTTTAAAAGCAAATCATACAGCACTCTTGCACAGTATAATAATGACTCACTTCTTCACATCATCCTCTCTTCCCATACCACTGTGAATCCACACCTACATGTTATCCTATGCCAGGAAGGGTTCTCCAACTCAGTTCTCAAGAAAGTTCAAACTATTGCATTGTGAGTGCTCTGCTCTTTCAAAAGCAGCTAATTACTTTTCAATCACCCATCGTATCACCAATAATTAACTTAAAAAATTCATGCATGTTTTTTCAAT
The DNA here is from genome assembly GCA_002093875.1 of Calopteryx splendens. Lineage (NCBI taxonomy): Eukaryota > Metazoa > Arthropoda > Insecta > Odonata > Calopterygidae > Calopteryx > Calopteryx splendens. The sequence continues at coordinate 337,789 of LYUA01000521.1, read as the reverse complement.
TCTAATCAGATGATTTGCAGTTCATGCTATTCCTTAATCATTGGAGAAGATCTCTTTATTTACCTTATTAGAATTCAAAAAGTTGAGCAACGGAAATTCTCATCAAATAATTAATAAACATGCTTAGTTAATGCATGCAATTTTGAGTGTCATGCAGAGTTACCTAATTTGCACGATTTTAACGGTCCGAGAAAATTTCTCTTGACGTCTGGAATATTTGAATATATAATGAATACAATACATAGTTAAGTTTAAAAATTTGAAAATAAATTAAATGTGCGAAAAAGTTAATCGAATGTAATCTGAGGTTTGTAAAAATAAAGTAAAGCATAGCTGTTGTATTTGGGCATATGTATATGGTAAGAATTACACACAAGGAAGTCCTCAAAAAATGACTGAGTAAAGAAAGATATTCTAGAGCCATGCACAGAATTTATAATAAGATACATGCCCCTCACTAACCCCAACGGCCCAGCACTTTAAAAAGTAGAAAGTAATTCATCAAATGAGTTAAGTTTGTGAGCAATCATGCACTGGTTAAATGCCACATACTTGTTTGCTGAGGCAGCGGCCGCTGCTGCAGCCACTGCTATCGTCCTTGCAGCAGCTGATTCTTCCATTTTTCTCGCCTTTCTCTCTGCAGCCAACTGTGCTTCGCACACACCACGGGATCTCCGCTCATCGTGCAGCCGCCGCTCCAGCTGTGAAATCGTTTGTTTGTCTGATTGCCTTGCAGTCACTAGCCCATGGAGTCTGTTGGAAGAGGGCAAAGGTGAAGTGAGACCCCCATTGAAACTTGCTTTAATGGAATTACCAGAAAATAAGACAATGAGATAGCTGTGATTTTCCCTAACCCATGGATGGCCAAAAAGAGTACCATTTCCATGTAAATTTGAAGGTGATTGTTCAATTGCAATGTGTGCAAAATCCCATTTCAATTATATCGGACATGATAATAATGCATGCAGTTAAACCATTTTTACTTTTAGACCTAAATAAGCTAAGAAATGGTAGTTCCAAAATATTTCAATCTATTGAATGTACAACATAGCTTCAATTTTCAGAGAAAATTACAAAAATACTGGAACTGAAGCTGAGGGTCAATATTACTTTTCAATTTATCTTAACTAAAATTGCCAAGCATTTTTGCAAAATATACATTAAGGCCATGGTTTAGATGTATGAATAATGAAAACACTAATAAAAAGCATTTCTTAAACTGAACCATATAGACTACATAAAGTTACAATCGCCAAATAAATATATAACAACAAATAATTATATTAATTCAAAAACTGCAATAAAAGGATAAATATGTACTTTAATTTGTACATAAGATGCTCGGGTTATATGCCACACAATCAATAAAATAGGAACACAAAAAATATAAAACTTTTTAATTTTTAAAGATATAAATAATTTGGAAAAAGTTTTAACCTTGTAACTTCAATAGTGAATACAGTAGTGGATCACATATGACATCATAGTATACAGGCGAAAACATGAAAGAAACAAGGATTTACAGGGAACAAGCATGCAGCCATATTCCAATTTGCTACCCATTACACTGACTGGCAGGAGGTTCAAAAATCTGATGGATTCCTATGCAGGTAGAAGTGGTGACCAAAACTCCATAAATACCACATAGAGAGAATATGTCTAAGCGTACACATAAGTTGGAATATCTATGTTGCCAGGTAGGACTACACACGTTGCAATACGTAACACACACAGAACAGGGTTTGGGTCATAATTTTGGCTTTGTTATTATCGATTTACAATAAAAGTAACAATTTGTTCGCAACAGTTGCACTTAAAAGTCAGTTTTACACGAGTTTTTTAACATAAAATAATGGACACAACTTCACATCAGAACTTAAAGACACACAAAAGCAGAACAGCACATAAGCAGCATGATTTAGTCAGCAATCTGATTAAACACTCATAATAAGGAAATAATGTATCACAACCATAGTTTGCTTGGAGTAAAGCAAAAACTGTGAGGGCATAATAAAATAATTAGGAAGCCACTTAAAACCTTTAAAAAAGAACCTTTCAAAATGATTCAAAACAAACGATAATATTAAATGAAAGTACAGCCAAATAGGAGTAAATCATAATCATGTGCTTTCATATGTTCTTTTTAAAATAAAAACAACCAGCAATCACTTAACAATATGCATTTTTTATTTGCTCTCAAAACATGTTACAAGCTCAGAATCTTGATGAAGCGGTTATTTAAAGTATTCCAGCATCAGCTGTCACAGGTTTTGGAGCATATTTTTTTTAATGAAGCAAATTTGCCATGAACACAATATGCAGGTAAAGAAAAACAGCTGCAACCTGCAATAAAAAATAGCCTACTTACGCAGTTATGGTTTTACAGCCCCCAGGTAGTCCCATACTGGCTGCTTACACAATATCCATCCTCCCTTCCTTCTCGCAAACTTTTTACCATGATGCACACATTTGATAATTAAATGTGTATTATTTGGAAAGGATAGTCATTACCCCTCCAAAGCTTTTTTCCCCTTGAAAAGCTCAAATAACTCTCCTTTGGACTTCTATCCAACTAGTTCCTCACACTTTTAATGAAACATTTTCTCATGGCTGGTTATCTATTTTGTCCCTTTGTTGCACCTACCAAGTCTTTTAAGGGATTTATTCCACTGTAAAACTGAAAATTTTTGCCTCAAAAAGGTCCACTTTAATTTAATATCCATTTTATTAAATAAATTCCATGATGATAGGTGCTAAACTTCATCCAGGGAATAAAGGACAAAATTATTTACCATGAGGGTTAGTTAAAGAGAAAAAGAAAAATATTTCTCAGTTAATCCAGTGCAAGATTGAATGACCAATACCAGATATTCCATTCCCTACTGTGAAAGTGAGGGGGAAATCATGGTAGATCACAGGAATAAGGGGCACTTCCTACAACTAATAACTTAATCTATAAAAGCACAAAACCATGCATCCCCATTCAAAATCAGGAGTCAATTTTATTTACCTAGTAAAAAATATACATACTCAGAGTCAAAAGTTCATTCAGGGCAGTTTCTCATACTTTTTATACTGGCATTCAATTTTTTCCCTGAGCCTTAAAATACATGTTATATGCAATAGCTAAAACTTCATGTATCACACTCTGGGATGACAAAAATTTGAATAGATCTCCTGTCAGAAATATGTAGTTAGTAGTGACAGGTATCTTCCAGGTCCCACTATGGACCACCAAAGTCCCAATAATTTGCACTAGCTTCACCCTTTCATCAACCCCATCTATGCCATTTGGGATATCCTGGCTTTCAGCAATGAAAGCTTAATGTGAAACATTATCCTACTGATTGGAATACCTAGAAAATCAATTCTTCCAATACATGTTTTTTCAAGAATTTTACAGTTATCTTTCCTCATTTCAGTTTTTCATGCTTGACAAATGAAGTTATTTTCCACATGAGATACCATCTTCATTGAGACATTTAAGGATACATGGCTTGCACTAGTTGAAATAGTCATTTCATACAATTTGGAATTTATCAAACTATTAATAACCAAGAAGCACTGCGTGAATAATTAAATTACTACAATGTAATATTAAAAATGTAATTAACAAGAATAATAATATTCATCAAATACATTAATTGATCAAACCATTAACTATAATTATTCCAACTAATATGAATCACCACTAAAGTCTTTGGCATGGCACCTCCTAGGCTAAACTAAAATATAATACCAGCTGGGTTAAAAATAAGTAAAGATAACTCTACTCCTAAATTAATTAGAAGATCATTAATAATTAACTTTCTTAAAAAAACCCGAACATTACTTCAAATTCAATTAATTTCAGGTGGATTTTCCCCATGGTGAACTTCCTGCTTTCCCCAATAGAAAAGGAATAAATGTAATTGAGGAATGATAATTCAAAAGAAATAAGAACAAGACTTGAAAATTTTTCAATTGGTTCATCAGTCCAACCAAATCTCTGGCCAGGTGCCTACTTGCCTTGAGAGTTTTACTTAATGTACTAATACTTAACAATGTGTATGTACCACTACCAAAATAATCAGCCAACAGCTAATAGGTTTGGTCTTCAAATGCAATTATTTTTTGAACCTGATTTGTTTACTCATCGTCTAAAAATTCTAATTCATCAGCGACAAGCATTTTTTCAAGTTCAGCATATTTATTATTGTGCTTAAGATATATAAACACCAATTTTATGAACAACCAAAGGAAATCAATTTGTTCTCCAATTCAACGTCATCCCAACTTGCTTCCACAGATAATTCAGACATATTCACATGGGAAATATCTACACAAGCAAAATATTGCAACAAAAATTTATAAGATTGTACCAAATAAGTCAGGATGATGAACCACTGCCCTTATTGTCAATATAAATAATTTCCAATATCACTATATGAGTTGGTGGCCCCATCTTGGAGAGAAAAGGAAGAGTTTCCTTGACCTTGCAAGTTTCCCAGACCAGAATTTAAGCAAAGCCACTGGTCAGTTGAGAACTATTCTCAGTTCTAAAAATCTTTGTGCTGACCATTCATGCGAGCTCAGAACTTATTGAGTGCCTCCACTGCAAAAGGGTGGGGTACACACACACGGGGGAAAACTGAATAGCGGCGTTGGCATTTCTCTCTGAATGCACGCGATGCAAGGGATATGCTTTTCACAATGATGTACGACACACGATCACTCTTGGCAACACTGCGCAAAGAGAGACAAAGTCTGCTCAACGAAAGTAGGAAAGCAACTGAATTCTTCACCGGTTAGGCCCCGCTCACTTCATTACTATTGGCACCCACAAAGTCCCACATGAGAATGACCATTCCATTCCCCCTGAGTGACTAAGATATTTTGAACGGATAGTAGTTACTTTTTTTCTTGTTGCACCATTACTTTTATCATGGTATATACATCATCATAATGTTCAGGTTTATATGGCTGCGTTTTTACAAAATATTGAGACCAAAATTTCAGAATTTCCTTAAAATATTTCCTGAAGATTTCACATAGCACATACAGGAATTTTTCACTAAATTCATAGACTTTTCATGTTTTACATGAATTCAAGGCATGCAGATTGCCTAGGGAAATTTGAGATTTTAAAAAATACACAGAATATGGAGAAGATAAGTTAAATGCTGGTAACCAGATTTTTCCAACTGCAAAGCATAATCCGTGAGCCTTTGGAAAAGGTAAGAAGCCATTAAGCTCAACAATGGAAACGTATACATTCAGTTGTACAATGCGTCAAATGGGATTTTCAAAATTTGATCAATCTCCCAAAGACTTCTTCAGCAACATCAGATGAACAACAAGCTTGGAAGACAAGAGCTATGAAGTGGATTCCACATCCCCAGAGCCACATATTGTGCAAGTCTGGTTCACATATGATGACAATATATACCCCAACTTCCTAAGGACAGACTGGTCATTAAAATGTTAGTGAATCATCCTCCAATGAATCTAGAAACATGCCCATAATAGGCACCAACCCAGAAACAAAATTTTAATGCTTACAAATTGTCTCTTATTGTTGAAATGGTAATTTTCCAAAATGATGAGCCTGCCACCTCAGTTAAATTGAAACAATCCAAGACATTCCTTAAGCTTTCATATTTAAAGTCACTCTCACATTGAGGCACTAACACTTTGATAAGCTTGTCACCACTGATGGTCCAAAAAAATGAAAACCTCTTGCTTTCCAATATGGCACAGAAAAAGAGATTCTTGCATGCCACTGAAAGAGTTTTCAAAATGATTCTCCAACCAGTTTTCCTTTGAAAAATCAATGTTGTAGCTTCAAATGCAACAAGCATTTTTTTACTTCAAACATTTGTTTCGAGGTTCTTCAGAAAAATGTGCTAAGTTCACCACTGGAACCATGGAATTGAAGAATTGGGGTGGAGGCATTTATTGACTATATCCCAGAAGATGGGCAATATTTCATGTAAGTATAAGCCAGTCACACTTGCACTATGATTCACCAACAAAATAACATAACACAAAAGAGATTCGGCCTTGCATTGTCATAAATGAAATGATGACTGCCATTTATCTTAAAGGGGTCCCATGACAAATATAGGATTCTTGTAGTTTCTCTATCCTAAACAAAGATATGATTCAACATCATATAATAATAATAATAGAATCTTCAAAATTTCACTGCCATCCTGCCAGATGATGTTCCTCAAGATAGAATTAAAACTTTAAAACTCAAAGTAGGCTGCAAACAGGCTATCTTGGATTAATTAAGCTAGTAGATGAAGTGTAATAACTGCAAACACTGAAAAGTCATTACTAACATGTTTTTAATGGCATGGCTCATAGGATACCTCAGTAAAGTATAAGATTGTAATAGCCCCTCCCAATTCTTATGCATGTTATTTCAATGACCACATCTTAAGTTGAATTGAGTAAACAAACTGGCATGGTTGGTTCTTAGGTTTCCGTGACATTTTGATGCACAAAGATACCCAGCTTTCACATAGCTCAGGAACTCAAGCAGTCTCATACAAACACTATGAAACCTATAACTGCCTTTCCACAATTTATCCTAACCTTGCTTTAAGCTGGGTTAAGTCTCAATTGTTGAGCACATGCCCTCCCATTGAAGGATAAACTAATCAAGTCTTGCAAACTACATATAGGCACCACTTCCATCACCACAGAAATTAGTAATGGCACTAGATTAATTGCATAGATGACTTCATCACCAGCATCAGTTTTTGTAGTAATTGGGTTTTAGGAATTACCACGATTCCATATAATTTCACACTATCATCACACATAAGGATAGAAAATCAACCATTCACATCCATTACAACAACCATTTTGAAGATATTACTGAAGCTCAAACTCTTAGAATGAGCCAGTAAGTCCACTATCCAGGGAGATAAGTGGATTAGCCAACTCAATTCAGACTGTGGGAATTAACAAGTTTAATAAGTAATTAATAGGATCACTAATTCAAGTGTCACTCATTTCACAATTTGATGATTCTTTGTTTCATCAGAATGTCAGCTAATAAGTACACTTCCTGTAGCACACAAGACCAAAACTGCACAATGGCAAATCCAACAAGCTTAGAGAAAGGAACTCATATCTTGACGCACAACACTTTAAATGGAGTCAGCACCATGTGGCATCTTTATCACACAAAATGGAATGAAGTAGGGTAAGTACTACCAAAGGGGGGAGAGATGAGATTTGCAATTGAAAAAACATCCTAATTTGCTATGGAGAGTGGACCCCTACTTGTTATGAACTCAATGCCAACATATAAAACAAAAAATAAATCAAGATGAATAAAAATATTGATTTAATCTCTCACATATCTTTAAAAATGTATAACCACAACAAATAAAAATAGAAAAAAATCATAAGGCTAAGCAGGAAGTATACAGCCACACAGAAGAGAGATCAAAGGAAAAAATTGATCACTAAAATATTTAGGAAAAAACTCAGCTTTATAAAAAAAATGCCCTCATGACTCGGTACATTTTCTCTCCTTTATGCCCACGTTGGAATTTATAATTTTAATAGACTTATGAGTGTCATTCCATGCCCATCCTTCTAATAAAAATATGCATATTTGAAGAACAAAGATTCCAGTATCTAAAGCTCTACCACGCCAAGTGGACAAAATGAAGCATTCAACGGAGTGATGACTCAATAAAACAATATTGACTTCTGAGTAAAACTATAATATAACACAAACTGCTTTGAGTCATGTACATCATCCTGCTACATTTCTATTCACTTAGGATGCTGTATATTTTCATTTTCGATTGGTAGATAGTAAATACTAATGGAAAATAAAGCAAACACAAAATGCACTAAGAAAACATGCGGAACATGATGGAATCAACATGATATTATTTTCCTGAAGTTGTTCATGTCCTCCTACACATCGTTATTGTCAATTCGTCATCGATATTGCCATCGTAATTCACAATTGGTCACTGAAGGAAATGAGATTTCTTTCCTTGATCTCCTAAGGATTTTACTGGGAAATTCACACCCTCACTACAGAATCCATTTCTATTTTCTCAAACTTAGTCCTGAACAATATATCTATGAACATAACACTTCAAAATGGTAAGGATACCTGAAAACACAAGAAGTTGGCCTCTTCAAGAATTCAGAATGCAAAATACATGCATGCATACATACATTTAGCATGATTTGGTTTATTGTGTCTTGTGAGGGGTGGATGGTAACCAGAAGGTGACGTACAAGTAAACCACTTCCTACTTCAGCAGTTTTGGATAGTGCTATGAAAGCAGCAGTCCAGTGATAGAACTAGAACCTTGCCTCAATAAGCATGAAGTAACAAAAAATACACAAAGAATCATGCACACTTTTCAGCAATCAGGATCAAACAAAAACTGGCTACACATCCTTATAACTTCAAACACTAAGAGAAGAAAGCCCCAAAGGTATTCATAGAGGGAATTCCCTACCATTTTAATAAAGACAAGATTATCATCTTATTAAACTCTCCACACAGAACTGTGACATTTATCACATTTCTGCCTTAAATGCCTTTATGGCATGATATTTTAGCATTCCAGCCAAGTGAAATGAGTTCAATGATGAGATTCTCTTAAATCACAGTAATCAACCCGAAGGTCGGTTTGGTAGGTGAGGTTAGAGTTGACCCAGTACTAAGCCAAACGGCATGTAAAAGTCACACACAAGGGTAGGGTGGCCAGTTCCTCCCCCTGTACCACCTGTGATTTCTCAGGATGACCTGGTACACAAAAAATGGTACACAGCTTAGGTGAATCTGAGGGTGCCTTCTCCGTAGTGGTCCTTAGTTTGGGGTCGGGAGGCCAGTCGTCAGGTCGGCTCTAACCACTGGGCCACCCCGACCCTTAAATCACAGCAGCATGGAATTTGCTTTTGCAAAAGTAATGCATTTGTGTATATTTGGTGGTCACTAGTCACTTAATTTTTAATGTTCTTAATAGTGGTTTACTTAATCATCGTGGATGATGTTTCAACCAACCCTACTTACCAACACACCTTAATAAGAGTGCAAGTATAAGAAATTTCTTTTGGGGGATATAACCTTGTTTCATTCAGTTACATTAATACTGATTTGCTCCAGCCAAAAGAAATTGATAACAGTCCATGACTTTCATACAACACATTAGACTGAAGAAGTTTAGCATTGGATGCACTGAAAAGGAGGGTGATAAGCTCTTCTTTCACTTAATGAAGGCAGAACAGGGTACATAGCAACATTCATTGTACCTATGTGTGGTAGAAATGCATAAATAATGGAGAAATTAATGTGTATAAACTTGATTGAACTCAAACTCATACTCAACACCAAGGGCACTCCACAACATACAGTTTAGTGATCTTCTTGAAGCTATGAGGTAACAGCACGCATGTAGGTTGTGCAACAACAGAATATAAAAGCTATATTTCGAAAAATAAGAAGTCCCTAACAATGAAATAAAAGAGATGCCTGATATATATATTCTTATTTGCTCCTCTAATTTAATGGCTAATGAAGGGCATCCATAAATTAGAGGAGACCCAAATGAAAATGGAAATGATTAACCATTTTCTGGTGATTCAAGCTTTTTTTCTCATCAACTGAAGCTATCAAGCAGAAGTGTTGCACAAAAATTTTCCTGTTTAGCATCTATAAAATTATTTTACTGAGTATTATAGATAATTAGCATTTTCAACATCAACAAAAACTAAATTTCCACATTCAGAATGTTGCTCTAATTAAATTTCTAAAGCAATGATGAACAGTATCTCCCTTAACACAATTAATAATAATTGTTATAGTGATCTGCGGGTCAAGAGAGATACATGACATAGATCATGGTCAATTAGTCTAAAGGAATCAAAAATCACAGTAATCAACCCGAAGGTCGGTTTGGTAAATGATAGTAGAGCAAACCCAATACTAAGCCCAACGGCGAGTGAAATTCACACATGAGGGTAGGGTGGCTAGTTCCTTTCCCATTACCACCTGTGATTTCCCAGGATGACCTGGAACCCAAAAAATTGTACACAGCTTGGGTGAAGCTGAGGGTGCCCATAGGTGTCACCCGAAATCGAACCTGGGCCCTCCAGTGAGTAGCTCAGAATCCTACCATCTAGACTCCCCTACCCCTTTCAAAATAACAAGGCTAGATACGTTTTCCAGAAGCCTAGCCTTACACTGATCCTTATGCAATAATGTCAATCTTCCTAACCAATGAAACACATAAATGAGATTTGAGGTCCCAATATGATTCTTTTCAGGTTGGCATTATTCACAAAAACTTCTATAAAGAAAACACGTAAATACATTCTACAATGAGTTTATTTATGCAACAGCAACTACGTATCAATCCAAATCTACAGTCTGAATTTATAAGAGTTTGGCAGTTGAAAAACAATGTGAAACTTACTCAACTTTATACCATAAGCCAATTAATATTGATAAAACAAACCACAAGTATTCATAAAAGCAGCAAAACTTTAACAAATACTCCATTAGATAATAGCACCTAGGGCAACTAATTAAATGAATTTACCAAATATACGATTAATACAGAAAATGATGCAAAGATTTTTTTAAACAGCCCAAATAATTTTTTCAAGCCATTATTTAAAAAAAATGACAAAATATAGTTCATTAACTTCTCTCTCCAGTAGAAATAATAAAATTCAAGTTACATTACAGACACTTGGTAGACTTTTAATTGAAGAGCCATGATTTCTGGTATTAATCAGATTCTTTATGAAAGAGAGAATTCTATTGTACTTTCAATATTTAACAATAATTATGAGATCAACTAACACAGGAACTCTCAAGTTATGTAATACTTGATGCATAAATTTGCATTTTCATAAGTGGCCCAATGTAATTGCAAATGTCTATATTTTTAATTGGCTTGCAATGAAGTGGATTACACATTAAATTTCAGGCTGAAGTTATGAATTAAAGCTCATACAAGTTACAAATTATGCCAATGTCTCTCTCAAAGTGGTTATTATTTCATAGGTATTCCTTCAATATTTTGAATTTAAAACTCATGTAAATAATTAGCCACAAAGCCTACAGTAAAACCTCAAATTCACATTTCAAGGGACCAATGAAAAGAAATTCAAAATTAAGACAGTTTAAAGTTAAGGTTGGGATAAATGGAACGCAAAAGCAAATTTCTGATTTTTTACTTTAATTTGATTATGTACAATGGTGCTAACAAAAAAGCAAACATTGCAAATTTTAATTTGGACTTGTGAAGAAAAAAGATTCATAAATTTGTTTTATTTCATTTTTATTTTATGTTTGCGTAACAAATCGATGCAACTACTTAATCCAACTCAAGGGGTTGGAGGTTTTAACAATGTTATTGACAATGATAAAGGGGGTCTGCCTCCCTTCATTTTGTCCAGCATGCCTAATCTTCTCCTCCCTCTCCCTCGCTTACCCAACATTTTACCCTCTATCACCTTATTCAACAATTCATCACCACTCAGTACGCCCTGCATCCAGTTTTCCCACCTTCTCCCAATAGCCTTCTCTCATCCCTTACCATCCCAAAAACTTCTTCAATATTTTTTCTTTCTGCCCATTTTACTTTTTCCATGCTTCTCTACACCCACATCTCAAAAGCCTCCAACCTACGCTTTTCATCTTGCCTCA
>LYUA01000521.1:263454-283719 GCA_002093875.1 Calopteryx splendens | reverse complement strand
TGACCGACGGCGTGCTACGAGCGGCTAAAAGAATGACTCATGTTTCGGTCACTATGACCGAAATGGCAGGGAACGTCTTAAACCAAATACTATTTTTAAATTACTGTGAAGCATAAAGGCATCTGCTGTTCAATTATTTTAATAATTTTTTTATAATTTTAATTTTCACAGCGATGCGTATAAAAAACTGTATTGGCTGGTATGGGTGCTTCACGCACCTCTTGTTCAAAATTGTGGTGTCAGAACAAATGTACAGTTGAGCACTGATTATCTAACATCTGGTTTTCCAATGGGAGGATTACTGATCCCAGCAAGAAACACTCCCGCTCCTCCCATCCACTCTCATTCCTTCCCCTCCCAACTAAATTATAGCATCTACGATATTATAGTTCCCTGCCTCACTAAAGTATACTTGAATAACCTAAAAGTGTACAATTGCACAATGATGGACAGTTGAAAGTAGCAGTCACCAAACGTTTGGACATCACGGACTATTTAACTCGCACACCACATCACAACACTCACATCAAAATTTTCTCAAGGACCACCTTTTGGCAAGCACTACTCTAAAAAATTGCATCATGATAGACCTGAGCAAGCACCGAATAGATTAACCTGTGCTTAAGTAATCATATTTTAATTTTCATGATAGAGATTTTTAAAAAAGTAGAGTCATTGCCTAGTTAGTCAGTAAAATATATTCAGAAGACATTTGACTGTATGCCTGTGATGAAAAACAGTGAAATGTTGTTCTAAGTGAGGGAAGAAATAGTTTAAAGTGAAACATTTACATAATTACTTCCTGCCAAAAATAAATGTTAATTTAAAAAGACTGCTGAAGTTATTGCTAGCTGAGAATGGAACCACCTAATTAGACCACAAACAATAGAGGTAGGTCAAGTTTCAATGAAGCATAGAGGTAATCAATTCAGAATCAAATTTCCTACAAATTACATTTTATTGTTACATAACAGTTTGCTGAAAAAGTTTCCTTCAGTTAACAATTTCATGGAATTTCTTCTTAAAACAAGATGACCAAATCGAATTAAGTGGAAATTTAATCTGAGACAAGGAAAGAGACCATATTTAATGTCTTTTGTGGCAGCCTTGGTGGCTTGATCATTGAAACGGAACATCATTGGTTTAAGACTTGAGAGACAAGGCAAAGTAATGATGTGTGGAAGAGAGTAGTTATGTGCACAGGCTTTACACTAATCAAAATTACAATATAATATCACAAAAGTTCACTGGGTATTTGATACCGAAGAAATTCATAGCACAAATTCAAAGTGTATTTGCCAAACCTAACTGAAAACTCAACTGCAGAAAGTACTCATTATGCTCTTGATGCTTTTAAAAATAACACTGTGAAAAATTGCACCAAAAAACTAATTTAATCGTAATTTGACACAAAAGTAATCCACAAATCCGGGTTCTAGCTAACTTATGTATTGCTAGGAAATCATGGTTATGTAGTAAGCAAATGAAATGAAGATATGAAAACTGCTCATGAAAATTGAATGAACTCAGTCAATGAAAAAGTCTGTATTGGATGAATTTTTACAGAAGGTATGGGAGATATCAACTGTGGTAAGCTCATCATCATCTTTGGAGGTAACCCCTGGAGGTTTTCCTTTTTTTATAGTCCAGCATTTAGTGTAATTTGCAATAAAATGCTATAAGGATTGCAAGGGCCTATCGCTGTTATAGGCAATATAGGGGTATCTCCAAGCAACTATTGAGCTTCCATTAAGTAAAACCCATGAAATCAACATCCATCACAAAGAGATATCCATGCTTCATCAAACCAAAAGCCCCCTGAAGGTATGCAACCCAAAATCTCATTCAAAACAACTAACCTATACTCTGCAGTGTAAATGTAAAAAATTCATTCCCTTGATGTCTTTTTAGGGAGGATTCAATGTGAATGTGAAATACTATTATAAAAAAATTCAGCATTACTCATGAAATTTAAAATTAACATTTATTAATTTAACAAATTTAATAATCTCCAGTAAAACTTTGCACCACTGAAAAATCTTTCCCCGTTGCATCTTTATACTAATATCCACTAGCCTTGCACTTTGATGGTCCAATTCCACACATGCACTTTTCTGTGACAAGTTACTAATTTCTTTCAAAAGTTGGATGCGCAAACTTGAAAATAAAATGGGGGAATCAAAAAATGTTTTTCATTTTGTTTTTTATCCAACCAGCCCTCCAAAATCAGGTATACACCACATAGCATATTACACTATAGCATTTCAATAGAATTTCTCCTACTGAAGCAGAATTAATTGAGGTCAAGAAGCATGATTATTGAATGTTTCATCTTCACAGAAATCGTTACAACAAGGTAAATTTAGATCTCACTGAATTATTCATAGTCAGTCATAACTTTTTCAACAAAATCACAAATATAAAGAAATTACTAGTGATAAGTTGGTTTGGTTCTTTGGTTACTGGTTCCACTGGTGTTTGAGCGTAGAACCAAAACAAAAATCATTGGCTACATAACCGATATTTATACTATAAAACTTAAAAATTAACATAACAAGATATAATATAATATTCAAATCTACATAATTACTAGAAGACCTGGCTTGATCTGGACACGCATTAATGCAATACAATCCAAAAATTTGCATTACTGAACAAGGAATAAGGTATGATGTTTTTGTTTTTCCCAGCAGGAGCAGTATTTAAATCATCTAAAATACCACAGCTACTGACTGACCTTAGTTATTATATTATTTCTCTTTAATATTGATTGTATTTGCTTTAAAAAGATCGAAATAAAATAAAACGTTTGAAAATAGGCAAAAGGCGGAAATTCTTTGAATTGAGAGCGTGAGAGAAAATGCTAGAGTTTGAGCATTTAAGTTTTAAATCTGAGTACCACAGAAAAGAGAACACATATATTAAAACACATTCGTGATGGAATACAGCACTGAAAAAAGGGCTAATGAGAGTTTTGAATTACTGGCAACAACCAATAAAATGGATTCAGGAAATTTAACATTCTAATTTATCTTAATGGAACACAATTTTGAACATAATCTGCAATGGAACCCACCTTTACTTCTCTCTGGACTTGTACTTTGGCAAGATTGCTGATGATTCTGTTGCTGAAGATTTTGAGTTTGCTGATGCAGATCAATGGGCAATGCTTGTTGAAGGAGCTTAACATAAAATTCATTTTCCTTTGCTACATCCTTTTGCCGCCTCTGCAAATCAAGAATAAAACAGTTTTATGAGATTACTTTTAAATTTAATGTTACTTGAAAGATACATGTAAAATATTCCACCTTTCAACATGAACTCTCAAAACTACTTGTTAGCAGCAAATGACTTCAGAAAACAGTATTCATAAGAATATTTTTCAAAAAGTAGTTCAGAGCCTGTGTGTTCATACATAGAGATATCTGCTTCAGATTTATACAAAAAATTAACTATGAGATAACTTTCTCAATGTCAAGTTAATTTTTATAATTCAATTATATTTCCATGAAAAACTTCCAATGACATTTAAATGTCAAATTTCATTACTCTTGCACCATCAAAAAGGCCCCTAAACCTGATTAATATCAGAAGTGTCTAAATTACCAAGTATATTTTCTCTAATGCTACTGGCCAGTAATATCATGCACCAAGTACAAAGTATTCAAGTCATCATTATAACTTATTATGCACTAATTGTCCACATAAAAAGCATGGAGTAATGGCATCAAAACCCAAAGAGTTGTTTTCGCAAAATTGATGTTACCCTAATGCCGTAGGTGCCATGCATAGATACCGTGGAGCACTCAAATTGGCACACAAATAGTCATTGATATGAAATATATCCGCTGCTTCCACAGCGATAAAGCCTCGTAAGCAGGGTACCATGAACAATATTTAGAGTTTGATGTAGTTGGGAGTGGAAGACCCCCAGAGGAATTTTGAAACTTAGTAGTACTATGGTTAATGCAGACCCTGGTAAAATAAAATCCAAAATTTAAAAAGAAAATCAACAAAATTTCTCCTTCATATGAAACTAGCCAACAATTCAAGATGTCATCAAAAGTTTGAGCCAGAGATTGTAATCCATCTTTAAGGATTCTCTAGATGTGATTTGATAATTACAACTTGGGTACCATAAGTAAATGCTGCCCTCTTTTTCTACCACAACTTTCGGTCACAAAAGAATTTCGAAGGCCACTTGCACTTCTACAAATATAATATACCCCTCTCATGTAATTTCTGCACCACCTTCTACATAGGTCAATGCACAATCACCCTTTCCATACACAACAACAATCACTGCTACTCTGCAAAATCTCGCATATTTCTAGAACACCCTATCCCAAAACACCATTTCCCACAGCCAATCATTTCATAATTGTTATACAGTATCAATTATTGATATCTTCCCCAAATCAACGAGCACCATTGAGGTAAAGACAAGGGAGTTGGTGCATATTTAATTTGAAAAGTCATTAGAAACCCCCAGACTCAATCGGTCCCACTGGCCACTAAAAGCCACCATTATTTCCCACCACCTCCCCACCACCTTTGAGATACCCCTCCATTTCTCTTCTCTCAACCCCTCTCCTGCAAACCAAACCACGACCCTACTCTTGTCCCGAGAATGCAGCACTCTTCTTCGGCTGATGAATGTGGTCTGACCATATACACAAATAGATGGTGAAATAAATCGGGGACTTGAAAATACATAGGAGAGTATGGCATAAGTTTCACTATGGGAACACAATCAAATGCCATTACAAATGTTGTAAAATTGGCGTGAACCTTTACAAATAGAAAACTTTGCCAGCTATCAAAATAAAACAATATTTAATTTACCTAATTTAATGACAACCTCCCAAGTATAATACCCAAGGAGAATATAAGGAAAAAAGATATGGTTAAGCCACTATGTCCATATACATCATGTACACGAATAAATGACATGAATATATTTTTGGTGACCTCATCATTAGGTATCTAATGATGAAAAATTAAAAGATTTGTTCCACTACATGAGCATAATCTGCGCAATGAACAAACTGCAATTGTGCAAATATAAAAAAATTATTTATCTGAAAATATTCATTATAACATCCCCCATTGTTGTGCATTATCTCTCGTGTATTATATTATACCCCATTACACCCCCTCCCGATAAATTTCAATGGGTACTTACGGTAGTGTTAGTTATAAATGCAAATGAAATCCATAGTAATTATTACTTAAGCATCATAAATGGACATTAAATTCATTTGTATATCACAAAATTATATACATTATCAAGAATTGAAAATCCTTTTAAGCATGTAAAAAGGATTTCTAACAACATTATAAATAGTAATACTAAAAGACTGATTCATATTTACATATTAGTCAATTGACCTCCCAGCCGAGGGCACAAGCTTGATTCCCCAGATTGGAAGGATATTTTACAGACATTCCTCATATGCAGTAAAGTAGAGCCCCTCAAAACCTTACAGAGTCAGTAGGCCAATGCGATATCTATTTCTTAATGCTTCTCAATTCAAGTTCCCAAATAAATCAATGCAAATGACCATAACTCATGTCATGCATTCCCCAAAAGAACAATAGCCACATCAGAACCACACTGCCATGTGCTTCAGAAATTGGACTAGCTGAAGTTATTTTCACAAATTGAAAGGTCAACAGCTCTCAGCTAACGCATACTAGCTACTGTGAATTGTATAGTTCAGACATGGCTATTAATGACTACCCTGTTCATGCACCCAAGTCATGCCCATGAGGGAAATGGCTGGGGGTGAAAAATGACCTAGGTAGTCAACAAATCTCAATGCCCATGGTCACTATAACAGCTGCTGAGTGGATAGTAATGAAATTATGAACAATGCAAATAAGATAGCATGCAAAAAAGATACAAGAGAAACATTAAGGGCCATATTCAGAAATGCCACAGCTTAAGTAGGAACAGCAGCACTTAAAGAATAGTAGTGTTGCTTTAATTTCAAATCTGTATTCAGAAAAGTCATTACCACTAGTCTTATCATAATGGAGGATGGTGGACAAGGTGGCTATGCTGAAAGACCATTTTTCCTTTCTTGTGTGATATTCAGTAATGTTTTCAGCTATTTATGCCCGTATCCAGCTGAACTAGTGACGACAAATGAAATACAATTTGGATTTGCATATTACCAGCCAAGATGGAAAGTAATAACTTAATAGCAGCAATAAGATAGTGATGATTGATTTGATTTCAAATCTTAATAGCATAACGAAGATTACGGAAGACCAATACTGTCAGTGTGGTGGCCAAGGCAAAGCATGGGAGGATGTAAAAAGTTCAATACACATATCTGGACATATAGCTTGTAAACTATTAACTAGCAGGAATGTTAATTCTGTCTTTCAGCAATGTTATATTTGTCAGTTGCTTTCAAATATTTAATGTAATGATGTCCTCCAGTCTCTTTGTCCAAGAAATGTTCTTTATGTTTTAACTGCTTCAATATTACCTAGTATGATCATTCACGAGGTGTTCCTTAATGATCCAATTTGGAGTACCTATTTTTTTTAGTTTTATAAATGGCTAATCTGAGATGTCATTACATTCAAAAGTTCTTATTGTATGCAGAAAATTTAAAAATATACCAACACATTTCCAAGAAAAGTGATTGTGATGCTGCACAAGGACATGAAAAGACTAGGGAATCAAGCATACAGAACTAGGCTACTTTATCATTATTAAGTGTCAAGTGATTGCCTATACAGAGAAGAAAAGGATACTTATGTTTCCATATGGAATGGAGGGTGAAATTATGGAAATGATAACTCATGCTAGAGACCTAGGTGTAATCTTTTCAAGTGAGATGAAATTTCTTTGTCAATTCAGACATTGTATCATTCTCAATGAGAATGATAGGGTCCATATTTAGATGTACCTCAGGTTTTGATATAATTAAGCCTTTGTTTATTCTGCAGAACTCCCTAGTTAGAAGCAAGCTATAATATTCATTGGTGGTGCTATCCCCTTACAATGCAAAGAACAAGACTAATTGAGAGTACAAAGAGGTTTCAAAGGTGTTTTTTCATCAGATAAATGGGTATTAGCCACCAGTAAGAACTATATTTCATATGAAAGATTATGGAATACTTTACAGATGTTTCATTAGAATATAGAAGGAAGAAAAGCAACTTAAAATATCTATATGAAATTATGCATAATGGAGAGCATGAAGTAGTGATTTCACGTATCCAATTTTATGTTTGTACTTTTCAGTGTAAGAGGTTAGAACATTTTACAAAAAGTACACTAGAACTGGCCTATGCTATAACTCAACACTAAATAGCATGTGCAATTTGTATGTGGACATTTATTTTGAGACATATATTTCAAAGAGATGTAGATTTTTAAGTGATTTTGAAAAATGATTTATATGACCTGAATATCTTTCAAAAGATATTTTTGTTTGCTTTGATGGTGCAGTGATTAGATCAGTGTATTTTTTTTTGCTTCACCCTGTAAGGTGACTTAAAATTCAATAAATAAATAATTCTGTCATCCCACGTTTACATCTTCAACACAGCATACGAGGAAGTCCAAGGAAAATAAAATTAAAATACAAAATGTGAAGAGAACTCGGAGGCCCCATATGATATTTGTGGTGCCTCTGGCTTCCTCCAATTACTTATATACTTAGGGAAGGTTTGAAGTAGTTAGTTTGAGGCATTATAATAATTTTGCACATTCCTCTGGCAAAGGCTCAGGTATCAACAAATGCAAAGCAGGGCACTTAAGATTTACGAAATTCATATTAAAATAATTATTTATTTACACGTTCCACTTTAAATTGGCACATTACTGCTCTATGTGGTCCAATTTTCAAATAAATAAATAATATAAGGTATGTAACTAGAACTCCCAGTAGAAACTGTAGATACAGAGCAATATCCAAAGCAAATGAAGAGCAGAATATGTTTGAAAGCTTCCTGAGAACAGACTACAAGGAAAGTTTGTGAAAGGAATGTAAAATTTTATGGGCAAATTATAATTCTGATAACCAAGCAAACCTTACAAAAGTGAGGGATTAACACAAATTAACTTTGTGGAATCTAATTGGAAAATTACATATTAATATCAATTACATAACAAAGCATTGATAGACATCAGCCAATAACAAATTACCTTAAAACTTTTGTTAATAACCTTCATGGTGGTATCAAAACAATTCTGCATATTTCTGTGCATAACGGAATGCTTTAATAAAGTGTAATTTCAATCAAGCAAAAAAGAACAACGATAATGTCATCGAGGTGTGAGGCAGAAGAACTTCAGCTGCCAGATTTATGTAGGGTGTAGTGCTCGTATGGTTACCCTTTGCTTTGTAGGTCTAGTTGAAGCAACACCACCACTACATAGTGATTATGAATACTGTATTTAGGGTCCACTGCCCAACTAATGCCTGTTGATGACATATGTAGTGGCACTGGCATTTCTGAATACAGCCCTAAGGAAAGCATTTATGAACACAATGAAAAATCCAGAGGGGGATTGATAATTTCTAAATAGAAAATTGAATTAGAAACATGTGACCAATCGAACTTTTTAAATAACTAACAGAATAGCAGAATTAAAGAAGAGTTGAATACAACTTGAGATTCAACATGAAAAAAATGCAAGGGTATAAGATTAAAATATCACAAATGAAAGAAATGGGAGCAATAGACTTCACAGCAAAAAAAGGACATTAACCTTAATAGGAATGCCAAAAAAAAGAACAGCAGCAAAGTGGCTAAGGTACATCTGGAACAAAGATATAGACAATTTTGGAAGAGATATAAAGATGACAATATGTTAATTTCAGCAGGAATTGAGTGTAAGAGCTGCAGAAGAGATTTGAGAAAATAATAGAACATCAAGGAGTCCAGGGTTGACAAGTTCATTTGAGAAGACATGATGCTCAGTAAATAATGCACAAGCTATAAGGTTTAATGAAAGAAATCTCACAAAAAAAAGGTTTTAGCTAAAAGAGTAGAGTAGCTTCTTGTGAGGATCCCTCGAATTATTTTCAAAAATGAGATCACAAAATAAAATTCTTAGTAAATATCAGATAAATTCATATTCATAAAGAGAATGCTGAATTAATGAAGATTGAGAGAATGAGAATGAAGGAAACAATAATTAGCTCTACTTTGGAGGCAGAAAAAAGTAAATAAACCTTATGTAAGTAAATAAAACAAATGTATTATGTGATAACTGGAACATGAGTTAGTTAGTGTAAACATGTAACCTGTCACCAGCACTATTTAATAGAATGTAATTTGATGAAAAGTAGAGAGATAGGAAAGTTGTAAACCAAAGGAGATATAATATACAAAAATTGCAGTCTAATCTCAAAGGTTCAGCTTTCAGAAGACCCATAGACAAACAGGTGAGTACATTGCCCACCACATACATTTGGTTTAAGGCTTTATAGGGGTGTATTTAATTGACATTCACAAAACTATGCCACACAGCATGCCTGATTAATTATTCATGAGAAATGAGTTCCATGGGATTACCCCACGGCTTAACAGCTCTATCTTGAAAACCAATGAAAAAAGAGCTTTGTAATGAATATCAATAAACTTCATCAAACACTACAGGAATTCAAGCATTTCGTTAGTAAAATTGGAATTATTTGATGAAAATATGCTGCATTGTATAATTCCCACTCAGATACTCTTTAAACAAATCACTGTAAAAGACAAAGTCATTGAAATAAAACAATCATTTTTTAATTAATACACACAATGAATGCGTGTCAAAATGTTCAGCTAAGAAATAAAGCTCCTCTAAAATAGGCTTTTATGAGACAGTGAAATATAACTCAATAGGGTTAAAAGATTTGCTATCGATGGTCAATGGAAATTTATAGATACTAGCTGGGAGCCTTTTTAACATATCATTAAGAAATATTTTGAAGAACTATATCCAAAAACAATCCTATCCTTCTGCTACAAGCCACCATCAAAGTATGCAACAATGAAATAATAGAAATTCAGGCAGATTATTCTGGGAATAAACACAAGAGATATGCAGCAAGAAGAATTTTTTGCTTCAAGAGGAAATAGAAGCCATTTTTTTTATTTCACATAAGATGCTTTTGAGAAAATATATTTAAATGTCCTCTTCCACAGTGGATTTTACTGGGGGCCTCAAACAAATTAGATGCAATGACAAATGCTGGTCTAATACCATCTCACCAAATCTGGCTACATATCCTGTTTATGGTAAATGTTTCTTTCACTGTGAGTCTCTCCTACTTCTCTGCACACAGCAGGAAGTTACTCTTTTGTCATTATGCCAGCAGTTCCATGCACTTAAATTTCAATGATACAAAATGCCTTCAAAGATCATTTTCCTTTCCATAAAAGTGACAGCCAATTTGAATTGGCTCAATTTGAATTTTGTGGACAAAAATAAAACATCCCAGCAAAATCTCATGGGACCAAACATGAGAAACATTCCTCATTATCAAACCAGATTCACTTCTCATTTTCACTTCAAATACAATGATTTCATTGCTTCCAATAAAAACTAAGGATTTTTCTAATGCTTAACGTTGATGAAAATGGTAATAATTTCAAAAGACCATTTGGATGCTTGGGCTGGGTTATGGGGTAATTTACCCCAAACTAAGTGTCACATATAACCCAGACTGCATGAATTTTCTGGGAGAAACTTGCGACAAACTGCGGCAATTTCATGGATTGGCCTACCTGAAAGTTAAAATGTTTAGTTGCAAGTGCCCTAACATCTTTATACGAGGATACCTTTGCTATAAGAAACAACATACCAAAAAATACCATACATTGATCTTAGAAACATCAATCATTAATTTGAAATTATGATTATATAATTTTAACTATATCTTCAATAACTGTTAGAGCACATACTCAACACTTTTACATGCTCAAAACAGATTTTCCCTCAGTTTTTCACGAGAATTTTTCAGCAGAATTAAAAGTGATTCTGAAGAATATAAAGGAATTTTTTTTATATTTTGAAAACTAACAATCACGTAAGGTCACAAAAGTGGGATATGTAACATTATCATTTTATAGCATCGCAAATTAACTGCAATTGCATAAATTTGGTCTATTTATGGCATTCAAATGAAGATTCAAAAGTTAACTATTACTTCAATATGCATGATGTTGAAAATTGAAACAGCTTACAGCCAAAATGACTATTATGAAACTACAAGGTCATCCTCCATGGGCTATTTACACAACTTACTAAAGAAAGTGACCATAACACAGAAATACGAGTTAGGTTCTATTATTGTTTAAGTGGCTTTCTTCCAAATGATAAATGCAATATTCAAGAAACATTTTAAGCTTATATTAGAAGTTTGAATGTAGAATATAATAATTTGGAAAAATTACAAGAATTGAATTATTTCGATTATCAACCCCATAGGACAACAATAAATTACTTAAAATTTTACAATAATATTTTCTGATGGACACTATTGATTGCCAAAGGCAAATAACTATATATTCTTTCTGTGTACAAACATAACTAAGAAAAAATTAAAACCTATAGCTCATGACTAAGAGGTATCACCAATTATGCACATTTTCTTTTGAAAACACTAGGGCTATTTTGTGAGCAAACAAAAATGCAAATAGGGAACCTGTCCTTCAGAAATATATTCAAGCTAGAATAGCATTTCACAACCCAATAAATAACAGACACTTAAAAAGGTAGGATTGTACATTCCAAAACCCATTTCATGAGGACATTGAAAAACTATGTACATGACTATAGGCAAAATTTCTAATTACAGGCATTGTCTTCACATAAAAACTGTTCCCCTACGGATATGTTGCATATTTCAGCAATTTCCTGACTCATCAAAGGAATCAA
The DNA here is from genome assembly GCA_002093875.1 of Calopteryx splendens. Taxonomy (NCBI): domain Eukaryota; kingdom Metazoa; phylum Arthropoda; class Insecta; order Odonata; family Calopterygidae; genus Calopteryx; species Calopteryx splendens. The sequence continues at coordinate 271,820 of LYUA01000521.1, read as the reverse complement.
TTGCAATTAAAGTTTAGAAATAAAAACTACATGCAAAGTTAAATCTCAAGTAATGGTATGTATCATAACCTTATTCTTATGTCTAGCATCCCAGTTATTTTGTAAATGTACGAACCTAGGGTCAAACTATTTCAAGATTACACTTAAAAGACACAAAAAGTGCACAAAAAGATGAGCTCTTGTGCATTGGATTGAGTAAGGGGGTTGATCAAACATCAAAAGAAATTACCCCAGGAAAGAATACAGATGGACAGATTATTAGAGGTGTTAATGGCTGATGATTATTTTGATTTTTGATTTCACTATAAAATATCAATTTCAGGGCCCTTTGCACATAAATCCTACACCAATTTTGAGATTTCAAAAGAGTTTTTTTGCATGTATCATACACCCATAAAAATTCAATTTGTTCTCGTAAATGGTTTATTTAATCTCTCCTGACTGACCAAATATCTACAGACAATTATGATCCTGACATTGCCTTCAATTTTGCCTGTGGGCCTAATACTTTAAGTCTTCAAACGGGCATGTGCCCAAATATTTATAAAATGTAGTCCTATTTGCACTAAGTGAGAACCCAAAGAGATTACACACCTTAAAACTTTTCTTGAGTATGACTGAACTACTTAATTCTTTTTGGTAGATTCTGAGCACCTAAATTCTTGGATGTTACAGATTAGAAGAAGGATATGCTTTTCATGCTCAATCATGGAAAATATGATGAAGAAGAAAAACCACCCCCATTCTACTATTGATCCCTACTTATATACTATTTTGGCCTGAGATGGCTCATCCACCTGCTGTTTACTAGTATTTATATATTTTTTATTATTTATTTTCATATCCTATGATACTTTGGAAGATTGATTCATACTACAAAAGTTCTTTTCTTTGCCTATTTTTTTTACCAACACTTAACTTTTTTAGCTTTCAGCAAAACTAAAAAAAAGGTAAAACTGTTAGAGATTTGAAATAGGAAAAAGAAAAGTTCTGGTGCCTCCAATGAAGTCATGCCATGCACTAACAGTGCCTCATCAAATGCTACAAGAAACTTCCTCAGAATTGTTTAGGTCAAGGGATGCAAATATTGTGCAATGGTGGAGGAACAATGATCAGCAGCCAGAATGTCAGAAAGACGGGGACAACACTCACTCCATATCAACTACCTTAATGCAGGAATCACACATTACAGAGGATGGCAGTTCCTTTCCATGTGCCATGCTTTATTTTTCCCGGCTTCAAAGGATACCTGCCACTACCACAAAGTTAGGCCTAAAATTTTGAAGAGCATTTACACTTCATAGTTTTAAGCCTAACTTTTTGGCCACTTCATTATTTTCAAGACACCCAAACAACACCACTCTTTCAAATAATATAAAATCTGGTAGACAGCATTTATAATGCCATTGCAGAAATTTCAAACCACAACAGAGACCAACCATTTAATTCTTTCTATGACAATATAAAAGGAAAAAACTGGTAAAACCAATTTTTTCCAATGAATACATAGGGTCATTCCATGCCAACTAAAATCAACTTTCAACCATTTCTAATTTGCACAGAACTTTTCCTTCTGAGAAGATTTAGCCCTAGTTAGCACAAATAAATAATAATTTGGTACCAATTTGAATATTTTCTGAGATAAAAGAATTTGTAAACACCAAGACACAACAAATATTTTCCCTCTCGCCAATCTAAGCAAAGAAAATATCTTTATAGCACTATAATTTTAATTACATTTCTGATGAATGCATAAACAGCTACCACACCATGATTCAAACAATCATTGATGAACGAAGGTCCAGTGTTTTTAATATATATCTTGGTTGAAAGTTACTGGCATGTTCACAGCAACCCATTCCTGGCCTGGGCAATACTATTACGAAGGACTGCATACGTAGGGGGGTGAGGATGAAAGCTAAGGGTGAAATGACCATTCTCCTTTGGGATTTCCAGGGTTCTCTCTCCCTTTTCCCCCCTCTAATTCTCCTCAAAGCATTAACTTCTTAGCCTCCAAGCTTCCTCCCCATGGACACTCCCCTCCATTTGCTGCCATTCTGTGCATCGAGGCACCAGGAGCTTTCAACCATGCTATACATGCACGCAACTTTGCATTTATAACAATAATTTTAAAAAATCACAGTAATGAACCTAAAGGTAGGTTCGGTAGGTGAGGGTAGAGCTCTCCAGTCCTAGGCCAAACAGCGTGTGAAATTCACACATCAGGGTAGGGTGCCCAGTTACAAAGGGACATGACGGACACTAAAGGGTCCTACTGGACCATAGGCTTTTTTAGCACACAGCTTGGGTGAAGCTGAGGGTGCCAATAGAAACACCCAGAATTGAACCTGGGGCCTCCAGTTAGTAGCTCAGCGCTCTACCCACTGGACTACCGTGCCCCTTCAACAATAATATATATACTTATGTTTAAGTAATTAAAATTTGAGATACCTTGAACCTTAGCTACTTTCAAAACAAGTGACTACACGCTCTAAGAGTACAAGGCATGCTTCAAAAATGAACAGGTAACACATTGATTTCAACCTCTTTAAATGAAGGTCCCTGTAATAAGCATGGGGCTACATCTCTACATGTCGTTACATTTATAAATATTAGAGAAATCATCCATAGTGGGAACAACTTAAGCTTATTTTTTTCAGATAGGGTATTGTTTACGAGTACTAACAAAATATTAAGTCTCCTACGAGGTGACCCTTTCCGGTTATTAGAGTCAGAAAAAGTAGCAGATAATGTGAATGGAGTAGTAGTAGTATCAGTCAATTTAGTAACAAATATGCTACACCTGCATCCAAAACTGGAGCAAATTGTAGTTATAGACATATAAATTACATGCACGGTTTTTTATGGCTTTAAACTTGCCAACTGCTGCAATCAGAGCGGTAAAAATTTAATTTTCTGTTCAAATTAGTTGAATGTGCCATGTTGGAATAATAATAACACAAAATGTTGGTATGAGAGTATTATTTTGAGTGCTTTTGAACTTTTGAATTATTTTCTCTAAAAAAATGTAACGGTCACCAGTCTTCCAGCTTGATTATTACCAGGGTACTATGATGTCTACTTTCTTAGATCAACACTAGAGCAAATTTTCCCATGTGCCTTGGAAAATACAAATCCTTACATCACACACAATATTTACATTGGTAATTAAATATTTTGTACTAATGGTAAATAAGGTTAATGAGGAAAATAAGAGAATTGAAAATGTTTGACATAAAGACTTCAATTGGTTAACAGGAAAAGACCCAATAACATACTTATATGATTATAACTCATGGGTAACAATTACTCCACTACCTATCCTGGGTCTGCATCTCCCTTTTCCAGAAAGCCATATTTTCCCCATTGCAAAATTGTTGTAGAATGTCATCCTTGAAATAAATTCCATGTTTATCATAAAATCTGTTTTCGATGGAATTTTGAAGATAACTCTAGGAGTAGTAAACCACTGTCCAAAATATTAAACAATTTCATTGTTTTACGAGTACAATAACACAATAATCACCACTGACTGGCCCTCCATGACACTATCCTTATTTATTCACACAAATTTGAGAAATATCCTTAAGCATTTATATTACTCATTATTAAATCAGTTAAACGCCCTCAAAGGGTCAGATGACATAAGCCTAAGACAAATATTTCTCCTTACCTGTCTCATACGATATCCTAAGTAGCTTTTAAATCCAAAACCGAGAGTTACTACTGGATACCCTATGCTGAAGAGGAAAACCAAAATTAGTAGAATACTTTATTTTAGGTTTCCTCAAGAGTAACTATAAATAAAACTTCAAATAGGCATACCAATGAGCAGCAAAAGGCCTGCACAGATCAAGGTGAAATGGAAGGTGACGCAGGTCTCTCAAACGCACGGCTGCCTCAATATAAATAAATAACAACCACAAAATAATTGTGGGCAGACAGACTCCCTTTTCTGAAAAAATAAAATTACTTGTAAGCGTTTACCAAGTGGAAAGCGGTATGAATGAATCATTCAGGTGCAACAATTTCAACACGTTCACAATTAGCTTTAGAAAAGAAATGGATTCAATGTCAAAAACAAAATGAGACAGCTTCAATAAAAGAAATCGTACGTACCTGTGTGCCACACATACTGCACCCATACATAAGTACTGGCTGCAAAAAACAACCAATGAACTGGTATGAAAAAGAAGCAGATCATGTCGGAGGTGAGGGCTATACAAATAAAGAAAACTGAAAACGCCTGAAAACGTAATAAGAAATATATTACGGAAAAGATAAAATAGAAATATATAGGCATACAATAACACATCCACAATCGCATGTCCTGACAACTAATCAGACTTTTAAATGTTAACACCAAAACGTATGTTGAATGGAGAATAAATGTCCACAAATGAAGTATGCCTCAGCATTACTCAAAACACAAATCTCACTAAATATTCTGAACGCAGCAGGATATATATTCTATTGAGTTGAGTGAAAAACAGTTAAACAGAAATACTTACCAAACCCTGATACTTAAATGAGTCGTACACACTTCGAACTAACATCCAAAAGGGCCACAAAAATTCAAAACGAAACTCTAAGATGAAATCTGCCAGCAGCACGAGAGCCCATAGCACAAGAAATTTCAAGTAGAGGAGAGTGCTGTAAAAGAAGTTATATCAGCATTAGGACTATACCTGGAGTAATGGCAAAAAAACAGAATAATACAACATTAACATCAATTAAAACATTATAGGCGTCGGTATAGCTACTCGCAGGTGCAAAACATTATAAGAAATTGTAAATATTGATACCACGAGCGAGTGGAAACAAATAGCGAGGAACCAACAATCATGGTGCAGTAAGTCACCACCTTCTGACAAACCAACCGAAGGAATTTTATACTTTACTTAATGCCTGGCACTTAATCTCAACTGTTACAATGTTAAGAACATAAAAAACAAATCATTGTGGTTTTTTGTGTCAGCCATTTTGATACACATATGGCTACCATTCCTACCTGCCGTATATCCCTTCAGTAATTTTATTCCTCTTTAAAGGTCTCCGAAGTTTCCCGCATTCGGCATTGCGTCTCTTCATATTCCTTGAAACTTGCACTAAACAATTATGATTATAAATAACCACAACAGGTAGAAATGACCTTCTCTCCCGATTCGGAGGACTGTTGCGCTGGGAATCCTTTTTGTTGTCATCTGAGGTATTTTCCGCGATTCTTCGGCGATGAAATTACATGATTGGCTGGAGAATAGTAATGGCGATGAATGAACCGCGTAGATAGGTATGAAAATTAAATTGTGCGAACTTAAGTAAAAATAATAAGCGTATCAGCTACTGCTGCAGGCTGAGAATTCAAATTAACTTAATAGTAAAACGTTTTTATGCGAAAAAATGGTTTTCAGTGTAGATGAAGGAAGAAGACTTCAAAAGATGACGCTAAGATTTCGAACTATTTACTTAAATAGAATAGGAGTAATTATGATCACTGCATACATTAAAGACTTAAAATCTCTCTTGAAAAGTGATAAACACGCATACTTAATTTATTTATTTTTATAGTATCATATTCGGGCTATGGAAATAGACTCCAACGGAAATTAGACAATCAATCGAAAACGCACTTTCTTAAAATATCTGCAGTTCTGAAATAAGTGAACAATATTGTTCACTTTTTTAATTGTAGCTTCACTGTGATGTATGTTCTGTCAAATATATTTGGAAAACATATACACCCTTGATAGCTAGTAAACGTTAACTCTCCTTAAGTGACCGCTACATATATCTTCGGGGTAGGTCCCGGTATAAAAATCGGAAGATTGCGGTATCAGCATTTAAAGCACGTACTGTTTCTATTTCAACGAATCACGTTGAAACTGGAATAGTAAAAATAGTGAAAATTATGTTCAGAGCCGAAAATTAAGTTTTGCCCAACTTCTTTACTTTAAATATACTATTATATAAATAGAATGATCGGAACTTAGCAAGGAATTGCGAATTTGAGGTAAATTACAGGCGTTTTTCAACGTTTATACAATTAATTATATTTTGAATTTCTTGCGAAGAGCTTTGAAAAAACAATAACGCAAACACTCCGTAGGTCTCTAATCTATGCTTCTTCGCGCCTAAAAATCAATTAAACTTCTCTTTGTTCGAAAAATATGCAAAAACCTATATATTATTGCCTTAAAATTTCATGCATTGAATTATTTTACATATTGACAATATTTTCAATCATGCTTTGTAACGACCTGATAAACATTTTTAATTACATTTTAAATAAGGCGGTAAGGCCGACATTACAAAATCATGCTCATTTTAAGTTCTTAGCGTTCTTAGCTATCTTACTGTGGTTAAATGTATAATTGAATGTATAATATAAAATTTTCGATAAAAATTATTTAAGCACCGTACTAATGGAATACATATATCACATACATTGTTTTTATTATATGTTACAGCTGTCTTAGGTAACATTTACGGTTGGTAAGACTGTTCGTAATCAGTGACTTATCTAATGACTAATGGTCACGAGATTGAATTCCGTTGTGGGTATTTTTTCGTATGTGGTTGGCAACGTAAGGTGTTTTGGGAAGAAGATTGAGGAAGTAAACCAAGTAAACACTTGTGTACCATTTGATTGTGCGTGCCCTGGAGTTTTGTAAGGAGGAATTTGAGTTTGGTTATTGTCTTTTCTCAAGAAAGCAAAATGTCGCTGTATCCGTCTTTGGAGGATATGAAAGTTGATCAGTTATACAAGGTTAAAGTTTTTGCCATTATATGTACTAACTGAACTTACGCAGCGAGCATCGACTAATGTTTTACTTATCTTCCAGGCACAAATTAATCAAACCAGTAATCATGGCAGCCTTCCTATATCACAAATACCGAGTGAGAATACGAGTAGTGTTGCACTTTATCCTGCCCTCAATGAGTTTATGGGTTTAGAATTGCCCAGCGAATGGTCAGGTCACAGTAATGCAGTTGCCGTGGCCCCATCCGTAAGCGACAATATTGCTCTGTCAGAAAACACTCTGTCGCTAGGTACTATAATGATGGTTCATTACCTAACGAATTATTTCTCTTTCAGTACGCCCTATCAGGATCCAGTGTCCAAGCCAGCTCCAATTTAGTTGCTCCAATTTCTGGGCAATCGCTGGGTCTCATACGTGCTCAAGTTTCTCATGGAATACGCGAGGTAAAACCAGTAATTCTGTCTGGCTACTTTATTTATTCTCTAGAATAAAGTTAGAGTAGATTGTCGTATAGGTATACACATCTCTTCGGAATTCTGAGCATTCCATCATTTTCCTTGCAGCCAAAATTTACGTCCTGTCAACGATAACGTAAAATACGAGGACAAACAAGTCTGTTAGTAAGAAATCATTTAAATAATTGACTGATGATGTTTTTCTAACGATTTTGTGTTGCCTTATTTTACGCAGTTGCAAAATAGAACAAGCTTCTATGTTAGTTGGTACTCCATGAGTCAGCAACCACAAGGTTATATTAGAAATGATGTAAGAGAAGCAGCCACGGAACTGTTGTGGAAGTCTTATAATGGGTATTTTTTAGAGTATCATTCAATAATGACAGTGTATTGTGTGGGGGAAAACATAATGAAATGTAATTGGGACATTTATTTACCATTAATCTGAAAAATAGCCAATTCGTTACATTGGATTATAAACAGGAAATAACAACAAAGGCAAATACCCAAGACCTAGGTGGTGGATGAATACCCACCACTACATAGGCTGGCAATTAAAAGTTTTAAAGGTTGCCAAGTAAAATTTATTGACATCCATTATGGTTTCTTTAACCAAGCGTAGAGTCACTGAATATTCAGGCACTTTCTTAGCAGGTTTTGTAGTAACCGTGTGGTGTTTTGTTCCCTTTTATAACAGTATTTTACTATGTGGATAGGTTAATGGTTTGTGGAAATTAGGTATAAATGGGTGTAAAAATTTAAAAAAACTCTTCAGTCAGCTCTTGCTAATATTCTCAGTTGGCAAAACAAAATGTTGAGTATGCTCTATACACAGCTGGACAGCCCAAAAATAAATATTGGAAATATTTATTTTTGGGCTGTGGAAACCTTCAGATTCTGTGTTGACAACCACTTTTTACAGCCGCTGATTAATTTTCCATGAGACATAACATTAACTGAACCCCTATAGACTACCCCCTGTCAGTGTGATCACGGCAGGCCAAATTGTACCCCTCTATAGATAATGTACCTGCCATAGGTGACCAGATGAAATATGTATTATCATAGAGTAAAGAGTACAGTGCTCACTGCCTATGGCAAAAACGCTCTTTAAATAGTAGTTCGCAACTTCCCGAGGGATGTCTCTACT
>LYUA01000521.1:236711-248104 GCA_002093875.1 Calopteryx splendens | reverse complement strand
CTCAGTTCCCCCTCCTCGATCAAACATTCTGAAGAGCAATTAAGGTCTGCTGTAAAAGTTGCTGGATTATGCACACTAGTTGATATAGGTGTCACGTGGGCAGGTACTTCATCGCCACGATCATTTGAGCCATTTTCATCGGGGCTGTCAATTAATATTCTGTTAAAAAAAATTGTCACAAAAAAATTAGACAAAGTAAAGATTGTAATTATTTTCTAAACTGAGGGAAACTTAAAATTGGTATTTCTACTCCATGTACAAAACGTCGAGTCCCATGGATTTGTGTTTGCTTGGTTTCTATTAATATATTTTGTATCTTACAAGTCACAATATTTTTAAAGCTTAAATTCCTAAAAACCAATTCCTAGCTCAGGATATCATGTAAATGTTTATCTCCGTAAAATGGGAAGAAAGAACAACGCAAAGCACTTACATTCATTATTTTACTCACGCAAGAGTATTATAAGACTTGCTTTTGAATGTGGAATAACATTGCCGGATTGAAGTGAAGGTGGCAATGAGAAACTAAGAAACATCTAAGCCCTTCAACCTTTGACTTAGAAATAGAATTAGATCCATTGCAGTATTAGGTAGCAATAATGGGTCAGCTTGCATCAACTTCATGCCGAAACCAACAGGTTTGGTGAACACAATATATCTGCATATTGCCCTGCAATCGTCATGATGGCGTGAGTAGGGGATGTTAGGTCACAAGTCATTAATGCAAGTGATTATTATTAGCATTTTGCTTCCTTTCACACTAGGAATGCTCAAGCTGCTGTATGTATTTCCTGCTGTTATCATCACAAATTGTATGAGGGGAAATAGGATTTCTTATACCTGTTCGGCAGTCAATATCTCTCACTTCCCATCGTGGTCTCGTCCACTATTATAACAATATCTGGAGGTAATATTATTCCTTCTGCTTCAGTGTTAAACTCAAATGATTTGATCTTTCCAACAGTTTAAGACGTTCATGCAATCTTTGTCTGTTCCCATTGAAGTAATAAAAATGTGATGCTCCCTATTTATACATTATCATTCATCACTAAACGGGGCAACTTTCCTCAGTATTCTGTTTATTTCAAAGATTATTTCCTACTGTGCAGGTTCCCAAATGCTCATGCCCAAATATGAGTTCTAATGAGCTCAAAATAAGACATCTATTTAACGTTTTCATTGAAATATTTTTTCACTAAGCTTTTGATGAATCCCTGTTTCTTCAATGCATCTCCATTGTAGTGAACATTGGTCTCGCCAATCTGCATGGGAGCAACTCTCTTCTTGGCTTTTGTCTGCAAAAACAATTGAACTACGTTATGTGACAGCTTCCCCATAAGATTCACTCGAACTTGAAAATTTACTCAAATCATAATGATTAGCCTCAGTTTACAATAAAGAAGTAATAGTTGTTCCTTTTTTATAACTAATAGCCTTTAGATTTATACTCCTTAGAGGAAATTATCAGGGAAATGCAAGGTTGGGTGCGCTTTCCATTGGGAAGCAATAAAATTTGCCCCATGGTATTTCATTTTTGCTTCAAACCGATAAAACGAGAATTCGATAAAACAAGTGATTAAATGGGCACCATGCGGTCTCTTTTTATCGCGTTTACACTGTGTGTTGTAGAACACATTCTAGGTCATCCAAGCATGCCTGGAATGCTTCAGCATAACATCTTCAGAAATTGCTTTTTCCAATAAATATTGGAAATGTTTGTGGGGTTTGACATATGTTCAGGCAGATAAAGCAAAAATGTTACCTTATGAATCTTCATCAGTTGACATCACGATGAATGCGTCTGTAATATTTCAGTCTTTCTATTGTTTCAATGCTTCACTAAGATTATATAGTGTCATTCATATTTCATTCACCAATGACCATATAGATCGTGAAAATTGCGTGACATCTCCTTTGTTAATTTGTCTTAATATTTTATGTTATTTAAAAGTTTACTACTAATTTCAAAATGTACGCTACATAGTCATTTTAAAGGAATTATGTCACCTATTTACCATAAGGAATTTGGTAACTATTAAATTCTATGATCTATATTTTTACTATTTATCTATATTTACATTTGATTAATGGCGGATTAAAAACTGTCAGAAACCAAGATGTGCTTTGTAAACCTTGATTGTGAACTTTCAGATATCAAAATGAAAATATCAACCTTGACAGAAATCTGGGGTCCCCTAAAAGTTTGGGTTGAATCTTACATGAGATCTATGAAAAATTTTCATTGAAAAATTATGGGATGAAGTATGAATGAGAATATAACATTATGTACAAACTTCATTATTTAAGATCAAGGGTTTTATTTCATTGGAAAAGTTTTTACAAACATAATATACTTAGCTTTGTAGTTTTCTCACAGTCTACCTGTAAAGGGCTGGAAGCAAAAGGGTTAATTATCTACTCATGAATTTCTATCCCAAAGAGTAAAATGCTCAAATACCTACTTGTGCATGTAAAATTAGCAGTGCTCATTGGATTACATTGGTGAAATGAGGTAGTTAAAACGGTACCACGAAAACCTAAAAAAGTTATCATTGAAAATTTGGAATCAAACATCATCTAAGCACTTGTGAATATGCTAATGACTTTACCATGTACAAATAAATCCTCAGGCATCCAATAAATCCAAGTGGGGATCATTGGTTTTGACATTAAATATTCCTATGTTGGGGCCATAGCTAAATATTTGATGAAAATTCTTCATCATTATTAGTCTTTATGGTGTTTTTACTGAAAAGGGGGTTCTGTGCAGTTATCCCTACAATTTTAATACACACAAAAAATAAAGCGAGGGGGCAATCTTGCCATTATTTGTGCCCATATGCTGCATGCATTTTATCTACTATATCCCCTGTATCTTTGGTGTTATGTGCATGGTATATTATAAATTGACAGCATTGGTTTCTCATGGTACATATAACACCAGCATTTTGTTTATTTGGAAGCCGAACACCAAAATTTTTACATTTCTCACTATATTTAGTATAAATTCAGGTGGAATTTCATGCTTTTTTTATGCATTTTACGTATGAAGGTACCTTTTTTTGTAAGGAGATATTGAGCAAGATCATAGCTTGTGTACCAATAATCTGTTGTTACATTTCAGTTGTCATTCTCAAATAGTTGCACAAGATATTTGATTACGTGTATGGGAGAATTAGACTTTATAGTGACCATCCATTTGCTGCCCACAGTATACTATTTAATTATCTCTTTAGAAAGATTTTGCATCACAACAGGCTAATACTTTGAGAACATACCTTGCAGGCTTACCTGGAATGTAATGTACAAAGCTACAGCAACCTCTAAGTCTATCCAACATTTCATTGATGGGAATGTACTCTCATAGTGTAATTTTTTATGCAATTGGGCCATATAGCCACAAGTTTATCAGTATTTCTTCTAGCTAGTCTCACGGTGGACTTATCAAATTGGTGATATTGTAACAAAAACAATAATCCTTTTTAATTCATAAAAACACTTAGTGCTACGATTCACTAGTTATTGGTATGGTGACTGTGTTTTATGCCAATCAGAAAGAGAGCTCCGAGCAAGGCGAGAATTTGTTTTAGAAGTAATTCTAGTATCTCTATCTCTAGAATAACCGACATCAGTACAGCATTGTGTACCTTACTATATCCTCTTTTTACTACATATTATTTTTGAAATGCACTGTCTTCATTATTGATATCTTTAGCAAAAGGATTCAAACCGGGTGGAATTTTCACTGTGTTCGTTTTCTTGGTTTTTGGTTTTTGTCATAAAATGGTGTTTTTTTCCCACTTGAAAGCATCATTGATGCCAGAAACCACTACCTTGTGTTTTATGGCTTTATCCTTGCACGGATAACCTGGTCATTTTCATTATGCAAGCTTTGGCCCCTTTCCAATGAATAAATCATTGATGTCCTTGTGACGGTGTCCCCTTGCTTAGCTCGGGAGAGTTTGGTAGGATGCCAGTGCAAGAAAAAAAATGGTAAAGAGGGGGATGGGTATATGCACTTGCACTCAAATGGAGAAGGATAAAAACTGTGTCTCACAAGTCTTCCATATTATCTTAGGGAATCGGGAGAAAGGGAAATATGGTGTAGGGACAGATGAAATGGGTATGAAAATGAAATCGGGATGACAAGGAGAAAAGTAGACGGACAAATCAGAACTCTCAAAACTCACAAAAATGATGAGCGACTCCGCTCTCTCTCACAGCCTAACTGCCCCTCTCAGTTGGAGTCTGGCCGGTCCCATGCCAGCTCCTGCCACTGGTGACCTCTCAAAACAAGAAAAAACATCTACATGTGGTACGGTGGGTGCACAAACACCCGAAAATCACTCGGACATCACATCCTAAGGAGGAGCAGTCTCAGTTTTTTTACCTTTGGAACCCTCTTCTTCCAAATTGCTATCCAAGTCATCCGTTTGTACTTCTTCTGCTTCACCTTCAGAATAATCATCATCATCTACACCCTCATCTTCTTTTTCCTTATTGTTGTAGTGCAGAAGAAACTTTGCATCGATATTGATATGGCTTCATTTAAGAATAATAAAAAGAGTATTTCAATTATTATTTTTACAAATGTAGGATGCAAACTTTTAGAAGAATTTTTTTTTAATTTCATGTGACTGAAGTAAATCCTAATCGATAATTATAGTCCTATAAACAAAAACCTCTGGATAAATGTACTTATGCCAATGGAGTTTCCATGCTTACAGCAGTTCACATCATGCACTTTGCTCACACCTCATGAATCACTTTGTTTATAGCCTAATGCAACATCAGGAAGTCAGGAAAGGTTAATAAAAATTATGTTAGAATTCTTTTATATTTTGCAAAAGAAAATTAAAATAAATAAAAGCTGAAATCAATGGCAATTATGAGAGAATGTACATACAAAGTCAAGAGTTTATATGCAGAAACGAGGTTGAGTAGTATAAATAAAACTGTCTTGTGAAAATTTGTGGTATTCCATTTTTTTATTGTACACAAACTTTTATTTTACACAAACTTTTATTTTACACAAACCTTTATTTTACACAAACTTTTATTTTGCTTAAACATTTCCATCAACCACGAATTCAAGAATGACACATACGACCTAGGTTTCAATGAACGTATATTTAGAGATAGACGATCCACTTCACCTAATGATGAAGATCATTCATGAAACCCAAGTTGTGTCATTCTTGAATTTGTGGTTTATATAAAAGTTTGTGTATGCTGGGTACAATCTTCTCAGCATGGTTTGCATTCTCCTTCCCAAAAGATAGCAACTCACAGCAATGTGTTCACACACCACAAAGGCTAGTCTTGAAGCTAGACTTAAAGAATAGAAGAATAGCTGAGGGTCCTTTTCTGGAGGAGGATTTCTCCACGGAAAATCAATAACCATATACTCTGTACTCGCACATGCCTGCTGGAAGGTTAATGCTAGGTACAAGGTGAGCTCTAATCTCACATATCTAATCAATCTTCTGGAATATCGCTTTGATTGAGCAGAGAAATGTGGATAGTCACAAACTTTGATTTTTGTCAGCATAAATTGTTTTGTACCCAATCTCTTCCCATCAATGATGGTCTCTTCTTTTTCTTGTTCACATTATCACAAAACTAGCTCGCTTAATACTCGTTTACATCTTCTGGCACTAGGACATGGGTGGACCTGAGATGCCAACAAAGAATGTGAAAAACACCAAAGTTGAAATCCACTTTCATGAGGTGTAGGAACTGCAAGTAATTGACTATCAGTAATTTTAATTATGCTAAATTATTGGGGAGGATAAATAGAATCGGTGAAGTAATTCACCAAAAGTTACACTCAAGACTTTTTTTTTTAACAAGTAGGGTGTCTAGCATAACATTCTAAGTGTGCACTCCTGAGCAGATGGGCTGCTAGCAGAACAATGGGGTGTATGTATGTATTCAAAAGGCTCCCCCTGTCATCCCCAACACTGTTCGATCATGCACAAAGTAGGCCAAAATCGATTCACATTCTGGGTACAAAAAAAATATTTTGGATTTTTGGCCTACTTTTCCGATTTCGGCCCACTAAGCACTGGCAGCTCTGGTAGACTGAGAGACTGCAGGAGCTACTCCTGAATGTAGTGTTTGGAGGGTGGTGTTCAGTTCTTGAAGAAGGTGTGTTATTGTATTTATATATACTACTGCATGATGCTTGCTTTAACAGTGAATACGCTGCCTATACCAAAACCACTTTATTAATTGGATGTTTTTCGGAGCTTCCCGAGGTGGGCCTTTAACATTTGGAATTCTTTTTCCATCTGCCCATTGAAATGCTTTCTGCTTGGCCAAATAAAAATCTATATCCCAAATATGGTTTTATTCATCAAGTTAGTTTCACCGTTAGAAATAATTGCCATTCATTCGTTTACTATGCAAGTAACAGTAAATGGGTTAGGGTGATGTTGAAATTTGGTGGAGATTTAACCTGATATATCCAATTTATTTAGAATATTTGTAAATAGTTTGGCATAGGTACTTTTTAAGTATCAAACACATGAAAAACAATCCAAGTTCGATGAATCGAGTGCGAGCATTCATGATTTTACTTTGTCGCCAAAGAGGATCTAACAATAAATGACACTTACAAAAATGAGTTTAATTTTCTATGATATTTGGATAAACTTTTCGAAACTATTATTGATGGATGGCTATATACAGCCTTGAATATTTCACAAAAATGTTTTTTTTGAAATAGACAACAGTGTTCTCCTAATTAACTTATTCAATTTTTTTGGTATTGTAATTAACATTTATTGAGGATTAATATTTCCTCTGCTGCTGTACTTAGTACTTAACGTTTCTTTTTCCAAATATATAGGCAACAAGTCCATGTACTAAGCAATGGACACAAGTAATTGTCAAGGCAATCATTTGTGGAAGATTAATTTTTTTTCATTGAACTTGTCGAAGATGAATTTTAATCATTGAGCAATCATTGAGTAGGGATGAGGTCATATACATATTTTCCATTTTCTCATTGAGGTGTGCCTGCAAAATTATATTCAACCATTTTGGCTGCATAGTTTTATCTGATAGTCTTTATAACTTTGTAACTATTTAACGTGATTTATGTTATTTGGGGAAGCTAAATGGCTAGGGAAAATTAAGTTAAGGATGCTGGATGTAATTAATGTTATTACTGCTTGTTATTTGAATGTTTATGATTTCACGGGACCAATACTTCTGCTATCTGAGGTCCTTGGACATGTTATTTCGACTTAGGCATTTAAGATAGATGAGAATTTTATAAAGTGCAGCATATGATATTCCTCTTACCACTGTAAATTACATCACTGATGCAAAATTGATTATGTCAATATGGACCAGTAACATTTTTTTGTCATTTTGGCTAGCACCCGAAAACTTATTATATTATTATGATATTCTAGTAAATACCAATGATTATTCATTGCATCAAATGGAATTGACAGTGGGTCTGAAAATTTTGGTGCCAAGTGGAAAAAGTAGCACAATTCGTAAGGTGTAATGTCTAAGAGGAGCATGTGGACACTGGGCCCACTTGCCATTGGGCAAGCCTAAACCATAGTCAGTATATCACTGATGACTTATATGGTGATAATGGTTCTGTAATTCATTCATTTATTTTCAAGACTATTTCAGTGGCTACCTGAAAGAGTTCCTTTCCTTCATTCTTGAATTTTTTATTGGATGTGGTATTATTGTGGAAATGATAGTAATTTGAAATTTGAATGGGAATTTATAATACTGCTTTTTTAGGTTTCAATTTAAATGCAAGACAAGTGAAATAGAGGTTCTATCTAGAAAAGTGTGATTCAAAGCCAAAATTTTGCTAATACATACATACCTAATGATTCATTCAAGTAGTAATGTGTATAAGTGACAAATTATATTGACTTTCTAGCTGCCTATATCTTCTCTAGAAACCTGTTTAGAAAAACTTATTTTAACAATGGTGTTGATTTTTTTCCAGGATGGCCTCAAGTCTGCTGAAGAATTCAATGGATCATTCTATTCCGTCTGTATAATTTTTCAGAATAAAATTGATATTTCGTTTTGTTTTATATTTTTATACACTGATTGATCAAAAATTTTAGCCATAATTTTATGTTGTGATATGTTTATTAATTTCTATAGCCATATTATTATTATTTTGATGTTGATTGCTGTGACAAGAAGTATATTGTTTGCTTAAATTGCATTCAATGAAGAATGTTGTATGTTTAAAACAAGGTAGTGTGGTAGTTATGAAAATTTCTACAACATTCTCGCATTACAGTCTTCCTTATATCTATCCAAACTTTTAAAATCTTTATTTTTATTGAGTATTTTTCATAGTCTTATTGTTACACTGTTCATTTCTCAGTCAAATTGAACTTCAACAGGTGATGTTATAGATGTTGATTTTATATGACAGGTATAACATCATGTAAAAGACATTCTAATTATTCGGGTGGCATTCATCTTTGACAAAGACACAGCTGCAGGAGGAGTACATTGATTGTGCAAAATTCATGTAAAATTCCATGCCATAAATGAGAAATGAATGCTTCTGAGTGATATTTTATAGTATGAGGTATTCTATTTGTTAAAAAATAAGTGAGGAATTGATATGTATGTTATAATTCTTGCACTTTTTAGCTTTAATAATCCAAAATGATGGCATATTAGTACCATCATAGTTCGAATTTTCTAATGTTGTATAGAGAGTAACAATGTCAAACTTCGCTATTTTTAATTGATATGAGAACAACCTGTGATTTGTAATGGTAAATAGAAACCTGTGGATATTGCTTTACAAGCATACATTTGTTTCCACATGGTTTGCATTTAACTTTGATTTCTTTTTTCAGTTGCTTCATATAAAAAGTCTATGATATGCATTTGCAATGGCTTATAATTGTACATTACTTGTGGATGAAAAGTTACAAAATAAAGAAATTGTGTACAATTGACATTCTTTGTTCTGCCTAATCAAATTTAGTAGTATGTAGGTGTAATGGCAAGGGGTTTGAGTTGACATTTTGAGAGATGAATACGCTATAGTGGTAATTTTATCAGAAAGATGAAATGCTGAAGCAAAATTATTCAATAAGCATTTTATAGATGCATAAAATATTGGCCACATGTATATACTTTTATGTTCATGGTTCAATTCCTGATCCAGGTATACTTTTTCTGTTTTGGAATCCACTTCCTTCCCCACTTCCCTTGTGTTTGTCCTTATGTGTGTTACCTCTCCCTTTCCTTATTCCTATATCTTCGTAAATGTTTTCGGCAATTGGTGGGTTTATCGTGTATGAATGATTATATTTTCAATATTTAATGTATATACTAACTGGACCAAAACCATGTCAGCTTCCTTGTACATAAATGAATTGAGTTTTGCCAACCTTCTTACAAAATCACATACAAAAAATAAAGTATAAGTCTGGTTAAAAATGTTCTGTATGAATCAGCTTGTTGCCAATTAAAATTATCTCAGTTAAGTTTATTCAGTTAATTCATTTAAGAACTCGCCCATAAGCTATATTAAAAGTTAGCTATTTATAGAGCTTGAATAAAATTGGATGTTTTTTGGGATAACCAAGCTGTATGCATTGAATTGAGGAATAATATTTTGGTAGGTTTTGTGTAAAATGAAAGGGTAAAAAGTAATTTTAATCAAGTTTAGTAAGAATTTCCAATTAATGTAAATTTCCTGAAAAACCCAGTTATTAAAAAAACAGTTCAAATCAAAAAATCACAGTAATCAACCCGAAGGTCAGTTTGCTAGGCGAGGGTAGAGCTAACCCAGTACTAAGCCAAACAGCATGTGAAATTATCACTAGGGTAGGGTGGCCAGTTCCTTTCCCTGTGCCGCCTGTGATTTTCGAGGATGTCCTGGTAGCCGGAAAATAGTACACAGCTTGTGTGAACTTTAGGGTGTCCAGAATTGGTCGTCTCCTGGAATCGAACCCGGGGGCCTCTGGTCAACAGCCAATTGCTCTAACCACTGGACCACTATGCCCCACAAAAAAGTTACGCACATGGAAAATCAGAGGTGAGGTTTCCTGTTTATTTTAGCTACAGTAAAAATACATTTATTCTTACTCCACATTATTTTTACATTCATATTCAGGCAGAAATGTTCCCTCCCACTCTAAAATGGAAGTGTCTCATACAACAGTCAATATTCATATTAAAAAAATGAAGGAATACATTTTTACTCTCTTATGTTACACTGATAGAAACTATCTGTATCACTGACTCACACAATTGTCATCATAGTGGACTCATTCATTCCTGTCAACTTCATGAGAGAAGCACAGGTTTATGTATGAGTAATCCTGTCTAGGGCTCTCACCTTTTTATGGTAATTTTTAGTATTCCCTGATTTTTCTACACTTCTGGTTGTTTTCCATTTCAATTACATCACCTGAAATTAAAAACTAAGACTACAGGGAAGCAGAGTTAGCCTAGGGACTCTGACAACAAAGCTGAGAGTCCATGGTTCAAATATTTATGTCACTAATAATTTTTCAACTATTCAAGATCAATTTCTGGTTACTTTAGAATGATACAAATATGAAAATATCTCAAAAACAAACTATATTTTGCCACAGGTGAAGAAAACTTTGTTACCCGAAGGCCCAGATCAACATGCCAAATCTATTATCAATTACCACAGATATCCAGTAATTCATCATCACAGTAATCAACCCCAAGGTCATACACACAACATAACACACACAGCATACGCATTATCTCTATATCATCAAAAAACCACAGATTTCAAAATAGAGTATAACGATGGTGGGAGACATCCGCAGTTAGAGTAACGAATTGAACTATATTATTCGATGTCACGATGATATTTGGAATGCCTAGAGGTAGTATCACAATCCTAAGGCATTGCAGAAAACACTGCAACACTCGGGATAACAACTCAAATCTGAATTCTTGTGCAACATGCTAGGTGCACCAGACATAAGCACAGAAGTATTGCAAAATAATCTCGATGCTGGTATTTTTCCCAATGGGTAGGTTGTGTATTCATTGAGTGAGGGCTTTCACGGAATTCTGTGACAAAGTTTTCTTTTTCAAACTTTTTCTTGATATTTCCAGTTGTGCATTCCTTAACTGAATTACAAATATATACCCTTGAATAAGACTATCATTTTTTTCTCGTGTGCAGTTTGACCCTCAACTATTTGTCCAAAAATTTGTTTGAAATAGTCTAACTATATAATTTATTATTCCGGTGCTGGTTCAACAATTTCAGTTACAGAAACTCTAGATGGGCTCAAGACATCTTCAATTGTCATAAAACTATTCTCTATTCGTTATGGCAGATAATTACTATAACTCCCCTGATTTGGCCAAATTTTTATTGAAGT
>LYUA01000521.1:221779-234671 GCA_002093875.1 Calopteryx splendens | reverse complement strand
AGAACATGTTCTATTTTGCCTTCAATCGAACGTGAAAGTTCGCGTTAAAACGTCATGAGCAATCGTTCGTGCAATTATTGCAGCAATAAATGCCCCGTATAAACGGGACTTAAGAACCCCTGACAACCCATTGATTAGCTAGCAGCACTAGATCAGAAGATCACGAGATCTTACATGCTGCAGACCATGTACCAGTGTGTATGCTATGATAGATGGTTAAAGATAAATGCTACCAGAAATTATAATTGATTAATATAATAATGTATACATTCTTTCTCTAATCTCTGAGCTTATATGCCAATTTTTGTTTAAATACTGTCTAAATATACTAAATTCTCCGCCTTCACTAATTTTTGCCCCCCTCCCATTTTAATGCTTAGATCATCCTTTCTAGTTGCTTATTTAGAAATAAATTATATTTTTCTTGTTTAATAACATGCAGCACATTTTGATGTAGGCATACAGCATTGCCAGGTACATTATGTTTTATTAATTTTTTTCTCCATGATTTAAAGCATAAACACATTCATTTGTCCTTGCTTTTTTTAGTCACCTTATTTACATTATTCTGGTCATAGGCAACCCACAAATCCAGCATCACCCATTATAGTAATAATAGTTTTATTGAGCATGTAGGTCAAGAGAGATATATGACATAGATCATGGTCAATTAGTCAAAGGGAAGACATCATCATAAAACATTATATACATACATAATTATACATTAATGCAAAAAGAAAAATTTCAATGTCCCCTTTTGTCCACAGCCAGTAATAAATTATTTAGGTGAAAGTTCTTAAAGCCTTTTATCTGATGATTATGTACATATTTCAAAATTTGATGAGAATATTGATGGATTATTTTTAACTAGTAACAAAGAATGGAAGATAAAAAATACAAGACACTGTCATGATTTCATATTTATTAAATACCTATTGTTCTATTAGGTCATCGTACACCATATGAATGCATTTGCCATAGCTTTCACCATAGGTTTCTCCATAAGAAAAGCTTTTGAAGTTGCAATTGTTTTACCCCAAAGAGCAATTCCATAAGTCAAAAATTTAGAATAATAAATTAGTTTCAAGGTACTACTGAAGTGTATGGCCAAATAATTCTGATTATGTAAATACCTGCATCCATTTTTTTCCATATTGCATTTATATGAGGATACCAGTCAAGATTTTCATTTATGATAGATCCCTTCAGTGGAGACTTAATTTCTCCCAAGCCATCATTCAGGTAAACACTACCCACCATGCAACACTTCCACTGTGGTAAGATGGTCTCTAAAGAAATCCCAAAAACTTCACTAGGGGAACTAAAAGCTGATTTAAAGGTGTGCCACCATTTGGCCAGCATATGAACTACTACCAAATTAGTATGAAGGGCCCAAAAATGTTTCAGGAGAGAACAAATTGAACACCAAGTAGACCACGGAAATCTTCAGGGATAGAATATTTGGGCAGTACTGAAAGGTCTGGAACTTTTCCAGGCATGCATCTTTAAAGGTTAAAACCCCAGAGGGTCACAGTAATAAATTTTTGAATAGATGCTCCACTTCCAACTCTTAAGCAAAAGACTAGGTTGGGTGGTTTTATTTTAATGTGAAAATATATAAGAGGCCAGTTTTATTTACATTTAATGATAGATTATGTTTTACACCATTCCAACATGTTAATAATTGCACTTTGTAAAGAAATATTAGCATTAAGGAGAAAATCATCAATATTTAATGTGGACATGTCATCAGCACATAAATTTACTTATTTACACATCAGATTAGCAGGGAGATCATTAATAAATATGATAAATAGGAGTGAGCCCAGAATTTAGTCCGGAGGCACACTACATTTATTTTCAAGGGGAGCAGACATATATTTGCAATCCTAGGTTTTGCTTGCGCATGACAATTTTTCTGCGACCTGTATGATAGGATTTGATCCACAATAGTGCATTTCCATTTATTCCAATGCAAATTAATTTGTAAAGAAGTATGGAATGGTTTACTGTACCGAAAGCCTTAGCTAAATCAAAAAGTACACCCAGAACTTTCTTCCGAGGGGAGAGACCCCAAAGAATCTGATTAATGAGTTGAAAGGCTGCAGTTGAAGTTGATCTGCCCTTAATAAATCCATGCTGTGAAGAGCATAAGAGGCTAAAATGGTTTAAGTAGTTAATTATTCTATTGTAAAAAAAGTTTTTCAAAAACCTCCAAGGAGAGAGAAAGAATGGTTATAGGTCTGTAATTAGTAGATTCACAATGTGAACCTTCAAATGGATTCCACTTCTTGCCAATCAACTTAACCAGTCAAGGGGTTAAGGGAAGATATTAGCACTGAAAATGCAAATTCCTCCCTCTAATGCCATGTTTATCAGCTCTTGAGGGACTTCTCTGTACTCTGATATTTTCTAATGTCACTTGGTTGATAGGTTTTGTAAATCATTAAATAGTCTAAGTGCATGTAAAAATGTATCTAAACATTAGACAATACCTAAATGATAATTTGTAAAGGAAGTGATTGAAAAGTAACAAACTGTCATTTTGGTTTGATCAATCGGTGATTAGTTCTGCAGTATGGTCCCCATTTTATAATTCACACATCAATAGAATTGGTTCAATGCCAGTTTGTGCCTAAAAAGGCAAAGATGTTCAAGTTGTAAAGTGACTATTATAGTTACCATGAAATATTAAGTTTCTAATCTTACTTTTTTAATTAGTGCAAGATGATATTTAACATTACTTTCCGCTGCAAGTTATTAAATAATATTGTTGATGCTTGCAGACCTTCTAGTGCATTATCTTTTCGAGTTCCCTCAAATGCAACTAAAGTGATTTCTTATTTGACTTAAGTTTTCATGCTCAAACTTATGCATACCACTCCCAAATTGTACTCGCTAAGGGATGGTAACCGGTAAAATACATTGATTTCTTCAGCCATCTGCCCAAAAAACTTCCAATGTCTCTTTTTAAACAAACAAGAACATTTCCCTTTTAAATTACCAAGCTATATTTTTATGATCTTTAACAAAAGGCTGTGTGCTCAAGAAATGTATTTCATAGTAAATAATGGAATTCTCAGTTCAGAATACATGAGGATCTACCGTTAAAACTATCCGTAAAAAGGAAACACTTTCTATTTCTGGATTTTAAAGAAAGCCTCTATTTCTACCGTAAAGAATTATTTTGGATAGCCTAATTCGAAATCCACAACTAAGAACACGGTTATTTGGCTCTAAATATCGTGTGACACAAATGTCCCATGGAGGAGCCCACCAGTTCGAAACACTTTCAAGAAGAGTATTTATCAGTATTCATATCTTATATTTCAGTTTATTTAGTCTTCTTGGACACTTCGTACGCTTCGTACCAAATACCCAGAGCAACTTCTTATGCCGCCATCTGGTGGTGACGTGCGTGCTGGTGCGCGCAATAACTGTTAATTCTGTTTATTTTGATATTTTGAACATGTCCTCCACCAACGAGTGAGGGCGATGGCAAGGGACAATTGAATTCTCAAGTATTTACTTAATTGATGGCTGGGCGATAACTTTCCTTAATTATCAGTTAACAATTTTGATGTGCATTTTTTGTTTGCTTTTGAATGCAGTGTATGAGAGATTCGTCACGGAAATGTTCCTGTGACGTCGAATAAAATGGTGCAATTCGTTACTCTCACCGCGGATGTCTCCCGTTGAAGTCTCCCACCATCGTTATGCTCTATTTAGAAATCTGTGCTTTTTTATGATATGATCAATAGAGAAAATGCGTATGTTATGTTCTGTAAGTTTTGTGGTCAAGTGAATGGACAAAATATACCGCTGGAATAGGCTGGTTGAAGGCGGAAGGAGTTTTGTAAATGACATTTATAAATGTTAATACAATACAGTCCTCGTTCTGCTCCTTCAAATGTAGTAATTCACAACAGGTAAGCAATTGTGCCTTTAATGCAATAATAATTGTAGTTATAAGAGCTGACCCGATCCTTTTCGACAACGTCTGTTTTGACCAAGGGTGTATCAAGT
The DNA here is from genome assembly GCA_002093875.1 of Calopteryx splendens. Taxonomy (NCBI): domain Eukaryota; kingdom Metazoa; phylum Arthropoda; class Insecta; order Odonata; family Calopterygidae; genus Calopteryx; species Calopteryx splendens. The sequence goes on along the minus strand of LYUA01000521.1, from coordinate 230,645 downwards.
AATATAATGAAAACATTAGAAATATCGCAATTATAGTTTCATTTCTCAGCGAAAGATAAGTTTTGCATTATTTATATTAATTGTCCCTGTGAATTTTTGAAACTGTGTAATTGTAACATATATGTACATTAATATAAGTAGGATTGTATGTGGTTGAATTAAATATTTATTGCATTGCATGATATTCCCTGCTTTCGGTAAACAAAGAAATTAAAAAAGAAAGTATATATGGTTATTTAACACAATATTCATTCGAGTGCTAAATAGGTACACTTTACATTGTTACACTTGTATCCTGATTATTACACAAATAGACATTTTGTTACCTCTTATTTTGTATGCCTTCTTTTCTTGGTCAGTAAGTACCTCAATTTTCTTGATAGTATTCTCACTCATGGTATTTGTTACTAAATACTTCAAAGGTGATTGTATTTGTTGTACACCACTGTAGAACTGGATTTAACACACGAAACATGATTTAACTAGATAGACTCATTTTCGTTATAATTATATTTATATGTGGTCTGATGGCCCAATTACAGAGAATGAAAGTATGTTATATAAAAGGACATTAACCTTATAATCCCCACCGACCTCCCTCGCTGCTGGATTTTATTTTTTTTGCATCAGTTTAGGGAAATGCCTTTATTTTTTAACTAATTGTAGAGATTGTTGAAATAAAAATCCCTTTAAAGTTCATATATTGTAGCACTCCTAAAAGTTTATTGAAAACTAATGTGAAATAAACCAGTGGATTGAAATGAATGTTGTAAGTAATAATAATTTAAAAATATTTTTTAAATGATCTGGCTGCAATTATTTCTGCAATTGTTTTCTCTTTTTCATTTTATGTACTTTAAAACACTGGGTTATACATAAACCCAAATTGCAAACTACTATGTTCATTTGTATTTGCCTTTTGTGCGCACATATGGCATCCAACATGACTCCTTTTCTCTGGCCAATGTTTTGTTTTCTTTCACTTCCAAGCGAAGTACGTAGTTAGGTTCCACAGGCCCAGGGTCAATTGTCATTGTGTTACTGTAGAAGGGAGTGTGAAATTGATTTTAAAGTGACCTAAGGACTCTCGGCAAATCCACTATGTATGGTCCGATTTGTAAAACTATGGCTAAAGAGATAAGCATTTCACAATTTGGCATGTCAGTCTGAGGAGATAGTACCTCACAGATACTGGTGGTAGTATCTATTACTCTCATCCACCAAAAGTTGAATAGGTTCTGAAAAATATAGCAGAGAAACACTCACCGGTGAAGAATTTGCATTTATTCCCAGAGCTTCTCTTTAATTCAAACCGAAAGATCTGCCAGAATACGGTATCCATCGAATGGGCCTCAATTTCCTCCCAATTTTTGGTCTGGAGAATTCCATTTTCGGCGCGATAAATCGCTGGATCCCTGACATCCAAGGAAAGGTTGTAGTGCGGATACAGTGAGGACAGGGAAGAGGCAGGTGTTCTGGCCACTAAGTAATGATATGGGTGAATATAATGAAAGGAGTTAAAAATTTAATGGTTAACCCTGAGGCTGGGGGTGTGGGTATAATGTATCAAACTGATATAACACTTAGAGTATTTATAATATGTGCAGTTCATTGTGTCAATTTCCTTGGCTTGATATGAGAGTTAATGGCATTTTGCTCTTGACAGCACTGATACTCAGGTCTGCTTCTCTGCTAATTATTGTTCTTTGCTCATATTAAAGTCATGGCGATGTTTGGAATTGTTGTATTTGAAAATTCTATGGAAATAAGTAAGGCTAATTGAAGGGCATGGAATATGTTATGAAAACTATTATTTTATATATTATTAGAGGAAAGAATGATACTTATCCAAATTTTTAATCTTAATGCTCAAAATACTTTTTAAGTTTTTTGGAATTACTTATGTATTACTTTCTATTTTTGTATTACCTTACTAATGTATTAGTATTATTTTCTCTAATTATTCATCCTATTGTGAGCTTTTACTTTTCTGTCATTATATCTATTTTTCTTTCTCCTTTCTCTCTCAAACAATTAATTTTATTATAACTTTTCTATGTTTATTTGATGGTTTTTACCATGTACAGTTGTAGTTTTTCATTTGATTTATCATTTACCCTGTTTGTCTCTCTGGGTTACAGGCTCCTTTAAACTTATAATAATAATAATTGTTTTATTTCCCCAATGATCATTATAATGTGGTACTTGTCTTGTACTTGATATAAGGCACGTCAGTCAATGAGAGAGCAAGTTATATATAATTTCAGTCATTATAATAAAATTCACAACAATAGAACAAGTCAAAATACTCGGGTATACTTTAAAATATCTCATCATGTAAGAAGTCATTTATAGAGTAATATAATTTAGAAAGCAAAAAGGCCTCTTGTTGCCATTTAATAACACAAATGGATTTACCTTTAAAATTAGTTGGGAGTTTGTCGTATAGCTGCAGACCCATATATTTAGGTACCACGGCTGATTTCCTGGTTCACAGATATGGGAGATGTAGATCATCATGCTGCCTAGTTACATGATAATGTGTGTGTGGATTTGGAGCATATTCACTTAGATTAGCCCTTGTGTTAAGAATCCTGACATTATATATATATATATGCAAGTGAAAGGTACTATTTTTAGATTCTGAAAAAAAGGGGTTGAAATGGGACATGGTAATTAGCTTTTGAAATTACTTGAATTACCTTTTTTAATCCTAAAGATTTTTAAAGCTGAGGAGGAGGATCCTCAAAAGAGTACAATTTACATGATATATGAATAAAGTATGACGTGATAAATATTAAGGATTATGTTCTTTTGCTTTCAGGTTAGACTCAGAGAGTCTCTCAAGAATAAATGCGACCCTGTCCTATCTGGGAGGGTATCAGGGACCCATGATATGGCTGCTGCGAGGTCTCTGTGTTCCCCATCAGTTCCTCATGCCTCAAAAAACACATCTTTGACTGATAATTTGAGGTTCTCTGCAGCTGCTGGAAATGCCCAAGAGGTTGTTCGACTGTTAGGTGAAGGTGTCAAGATTATACCAGATGAGGTGATTGAATAATGAAAACCTTTTTCATATTATAGTTTATTAATATACATTGCTCCTGTCATAATTACTCATTGCAGTTAGAGCTTTTTAAAAAGCATTAGAAGAGTCTTTTGACCCAACCTGAATTCAAACATAATGAAAAATATTAAAGATTAAACTTCACAATTCAGAATTCTCATATTTAAAAATTCACTCATGATACTGTCTAGCATCAGCTGGTAAGCTTATCATCATCATGTATAAAAAAATTGGTACTTTCAGAAATTAAAAGACTTCACACAAGATTGATGTCCTTATAACTTGTCATCTCTGAGATGCAGCCCACTTGTCATGTCTGTGAAATGCTCTCATGTCACAGTCTTGTGTGGTGAGGTTAACTACTTTTGCTTTTATTTACTTAAAAGAAGAATTATAATATTTGATGAACAAATATTTGGAGTAGATATATAGCATTTTGTTTGATTTAGGGTATAATCTGAATCCTGTCCATGTAGCAAATGAGTGGAATACCTATTCACTCATGGGTCATTCCAGTTCATACACAAAATTGAGGTTTTGACAACCACCGATTCAGATTTTGATGACATTTGGTACAGATCCTCCCTTAAATATTTATATGTACAACTCCAAATTTTATTGATCTAGCTCGTTTAGTTTTTCCGTTACAGCCTCTCAAACTTCAAGCAAGTTCTCAATTTCTGCAGTTCACGAGGTTCACTTCTTAAGGTGTACAATTTTACTCAAAAAAATTATCGCACTCATTTGTGAATCATGTCTCTAGATATTTTTCAGCTGTGAACACAAGGCTTTGAGGATCTCAGAAAAATGTTGAATGAGCGTTCCTTAACTTGTCTTTTTTAGCCTTAAAACAATACATTGTCTTAGCAATATTTTTGGCAAATAACATGGTTGACTTGCCTAATAGCATTATCACCAAAAGGGAGTGAATAAATGTTAACATACTTTTTTAAATTGTATAACTACAGCACTTCAACCTACGCAGGTAGAGGCAAACTGCTGTCAAAATACCTTCCTAGATTGCAGATTTTACTTATTATTACTAATGTTAATTTATTATTGAATTAAACTATTTTCTTCAAATAGGAAAATAATAAACTTAAATCGCATATATTTTTAGCAATGGCATTAGCAATGCTAATGCAAAAAACACATACATTTCAGTGAAAGTTACATCTTTTACGACTGAATATGGCCTTTTGGAGATATCACAGATGCATTCGCAGTATTCATGTGGTAATAAATTGGTCTATCACAATGTTATCCATCAAGGACCTATCAAATAATAACTCAAAGTAGTCACTTTCACATCTATTCTTGGTAATCTGCAGTTTTCCTTTATCCAAGAGGTGGATATGTCAAGATGGAAATGTGCAGAGTAAATACCTTGCTGAAGTACTGAAAGATGAAGGAGTAACTAAGAGGCTCTCATCATCAGAATCACTGTCATTGGTAACACTTGCTTCTGAAGAGCTAGAAAAAATATTATCCTCAAACTTTTTGCACTCTTCATCAGACACAACATATCCACAACATCATCTTTGCAAAACACTCATTTTCTTCTTTTGGCTAAAAGTCTTTCATTCACAATTCATGATGAGGGTAGAAAACTGAAATTTTATGCTACTCTAGATGAATGTGAGCGTATAGCTGCAAATTCAGGAAAATGAGATTTTCTAGATTTTCAGGATTCTAGGAAATGTGTGGACCACTATATGGCAGGTAATGACCCTAAACAAAGATACACAAACGTATGACTGACTAATGGACAGGGAATAACACGATTCTTTCACCGGAAAGGAGTGAGGGTGTAGAAAAGAGAAAGTTTGTCCACAGCTCACTACAGGAAAAACGGGTACGTTAAAACGTAAACGTACGTTAAAACGTAAACGTACGTAAAATAGGTACGTTCACAGCAGCCTACCATGTGATCGTACTAGGCTTGTTCACTGCAGCAAAAGGAATAATGACTTGGGATAAGGGTCTTGGGAAACTCGATGCTAAGCAGGTCACAAATATGCATGGAAAATTGTTGCACAAAGTCTGCAAAGGGACTCGCTGATTTCCCTGCCTCAGGAAAAATATTTGCCGTAAGAGTAGACAATGTATTAATAAGTCTTGGCTTTCTTTCCCCAACCTACAACATTTTCTGCTGTGTTCTTTATGTCAGGATATTCTAAGTACCTAATCTTGTTTCAAAAAGAGAGAAAGGTATTGATGCATAAGTGACCCTTCCAATTCCAAGAACAATGTTTTGTGATGTCTGCCAAGAACTGTAGGCATATTTATTTTGAATGAATCAGTGAATTTTTTTAATGGTTTATGTTAGGAGAGGTATATTTCATTATGTAAAGTATCAATGAGTAATAAGGTTTTTCCATGTCTGTTATTCAGGGCCAACTACTTAAATTTCTTAATTGTATAAGAATGCATTGTAGCTATGTTGTGAATTGATTTACTCTCCAAATCTCTGCTATTGGCCAGTGCCTTAATCTAACTGGATATTGCATGATTTTGCACAATTAATTATGTTTTACATAAATGTAGTAATGATACATTTTTCTCGTTGGTAGAAATGCTTGGTGAAAATTTCATAAACCATATTGAATATTAATTCTTCTGCTTCAATTTCATTCCCAGACTGGATGCAATGCTTTGCATCTAGCAGCTTCTTCAGGCCATGCAAACGTTGTGGCTGCTCTCATCCTCTCTGGTTGTGACGTTAATGCAGTTGACTTGGTGAGTATAATTGCTAATGCCAGTGTAATCCATCCATATATTTGGTGCCATAAAATTTCTGATACCCAGTGTTATATTTACATGCTCTGCATGATGTCAGAAGGCATTACTGTCCAAATCTTATTTTAAAAATCTCTGGAGAGATGTCCAGGGGTTCAAGGTTTGAGTTAGAGTAAGCCCCCGAGTCAAAAATTCACCAATGTGTATGGAATTAACTATAATACAGTAGTTTCCTATTAACAATTATTGTCTTAATTGAATAAATGTAGCATTTGGGTGATAAATCTGAAATTGTTCTGCTGAAAGATGAAAAATCTATTTTTTACAATTAATTAAAAACTGCAAAATTTCAGTAATAGAAAACACGACAGGGAACTGGGAATGCTGGGAGGAAGGGGCCAAATATGTACTTTGGTACACGCTCACTCCGTTAAAACAGAGTAAAATACTTTTCAAAGATTTTGGTGAAACAATTAAAAAGCAAAAGCACACTTGGAATAGTCTAGCACAAGGTGCTGTTGTAACATCCTGATTTTTCAGTTAAAGTTATTTCAAAAATACAAACATAAATACTTGTCCGAATTCTATTTTAAAATATTTCCTCTGACTTTTAATCATATGCAGTTATGCATTGGACCTATTCACTGCATATTTCCACCCATTATTGGGAAAATCAGATTATTTAAAGCCAACCTTATCTAGAAATAAAAGCACAGCTACCACAGCCACTTCTGCACAGAACTTCTGCAAGATAACCGTTCGAAAGAGAAAGTTATGGCAGTGGATGTTATGTGAAGAGCTCACCAGTGGTAGAATTAATTTTTGCTGAAAGTACAGACCCAAGGTCTCCATAATATCCTAAACTAAAAAAAATATGCAATTTACATTGTCCTTTCACACGAAATAAATAGGTACGTTTATGGCATATGTATGTATGCATGCACTCACCCAGTGGCATTCATCCCTTTCAAGAGGCTTTTGAGAAAAAATTTTCTCCGTGTCCCAGTTTGGTAGGCATTCAAACCTATTCATGAAAATCTGACCAATCCACCCATGTACTCACCACATGCATGCACTTGATGATATTTCTTTGTAGAACTGGTATGTTACATCTTGTGTGTTAATCTCATAACCTGCTTTTTATACCATGATAATTCTGTAAAATGGTAGATGTATGTAGTAAGAATATTCATTTGGGTGATACCTTATGCTTGGGTAAACTTGAAAACTGGGAATTGACAATACTACCCAGCTGTTGTCTAATATGTGACGTATAAATGTTTTTTCAGAGTGAAAGTTGATAGTTCTGCATATAAAGATTTTTATTTATTTGGTCTAAAGTTAACCTAACTGAAAAGATTATAGATCAAACTAACAAGATGAAGATGATATTACCTGCAGATGAGAGAGTATTATCCCCCACAAAGTTCATCCCCTTCCTGTTAATCACTAATGGAAGGGGGCAGGATTCAATGTGCAAGGCCATGAAACCTTTCATTGCATCTGTTATTATTTTGAAGCAGATGCACATCCGCTTCAGGTTCACGTTAGAAGGGAAAAGTTACATGGCATTAAATTGACAAATATCAATATTAATTAATATTTGTCAATTATATCATTATACTATTATACTTATAATCCATGTGATCATATTACAACAAAATTTATTTGGAACTTAACATTGCATATGCTGAACAGAAACATACAATAATAGTGCCAAGGCATTTATAATTTATGTAATACCACTTAATATAAAAACATGGACTCAAAACTTTCACTCACATTTTTGCAATGAAGAGTATGCATGTCTGGGCATGACTCAATTCTTACCATAGTAATTATTTTTATTACATTTATATTTGTGGTCTCTAGTTTGTAGTCAAGCATTTGTAATTATGGAAATTCAAATTATTAGCATTAACATAATTGATTTTGAGGGAAGAATCCCTCCACTTATATACCTATACAGTCATATAGATGTACTGGTAGATGAGTTAGTCAGTATACTTACTTTACTACTTAACAATCACACTAGCACATATTTCCAACTATCTTTGGGTCGCTGGCGAAAAATCTACGGTATCCAGAACTCATTTCTCCATCCCTAATTCCCTCGTGGTTTGATCCAAGAATGATCAAAATTTTAAATAAGGAGTGATACCCTCTTGGGGTCCCTTGCACTTGTTAATGGCCCCTCTATTCACTGGAAGGATTATCCTTACTGTGACAAAATGGTGTGGGGTAGCTTTAAATAAACAGGAAGTAAAAGGGAAGGGGAAAACAAGTAACAAAACAGGTTGAAGTGTGGAAGGAGTGAATGCCTAAGCTTAGGGACAACTACACCCCCCATAGCTCTTTTCCCAATTTTCAAATGTTAAGTTTAACGAATTTCAGTTAAGGATAGTTCGCTTTAAGCTCGCAAACCGAGCCAAGGGACTGAGAAAATTGTTGGAAATTTGCTCAAACCAAATTTTGTGTTAATTGAATAAAAGTATAGGATACCATGTATTCATGCCAGGCCGATAATTTGGATTAGTGTTATTGTGAGATTTGCATTAATCAAGTACGTGCCAATTAGGATTTACTGTATATATATTGTACCTATATGCTTCTGTACATTCAGTAGTTGCTCCTGCCTTTTAATTCTCCTGCAAGGGATCTATTATTTCATTGAGAATCCCAGGGGTACACATAATGATACCCAGTCATAGAGGAAAATTGGTATCAGTGTTTCAGCTATTGCTGTGAAAATTTTGCTTAAATATTGGTTGGACTGAAAGTTCATAAATGGTTGAGGCAAACTACAAACAATGGGATTAAGTGGAGTCACTGGGTAAAAAAAAATCGGAAAGAGTTTTTCTGATCCATTTCAATCATTGAGAGACAAGAAGGAAAATAGTGGCAGAGTAAAAACCATGAGTATTCAGATTTTGAATCCTTCCATATTTTACCATCTTCATTATTCTTACCTCTTCTGGACACCAAATAAAATTGGGAAAGGATTTCACAAAAAATGTATCTAATCATTATTTGAAATTATAAATTGATTTTATCAATCAA
>LYUA01000521.1:199863-213243 GCA_002093875.1 Calopteryx splendens | reverse complement strand
TACCACTACATAGTAACTATGAATGTTGTATGTAGGGTCCACTGTACTGTATGTGCCTGTTGATGGTGTACGTAGTAGTAGTGACCACTTTAGTGGCATTTCTGAATACTACCCCTAGTCAACTATTCTTGTAGGAGTAACATTTTGGGGAGGGCTATAGATTAGCCGGCTCCCCCTGGCTATGCTAAAGTAGGTACTGGTACCAAGGGCAAGAATCCTCTGTATTTCTTGGTACATACCTAGTTACCAATAACATCCCCTATGTTAAACTATATAGCATTTGAATAACTCTGGTGATAGAAAATTTAACTTTGGTATGAGTACAAATAATACACTGTATTTAATACATACTTGTTTCTGGATATATTTCATCGCCCATAAATGTATTATAAGCACAAATCAAGAGACATACACCTCTTGCATGCTAATTTTTACACATACTCCAGAGGATGTCAATCTCTAGAGAAATATTTTGTGGCATCAAAAATTAAGCTTCATGTCATAGGTTGCAATGAAAACTTATTCACATTAATAGCTGAAACAGCAATATGCAGGGGATCAGGTTGGTGAGGTTGCTAGTGTACTGGCTTTGACCGGGTTTGAATCCTGGTGGTGGAAAGGTTTTTTTTTCTGTGGTAACTATGGCTACTTGGGTGCTATGTGGAGAGAACTTCAAGTTGTACTCCATCCTTTGCATGGCACGTTAAACTGTGAACCGCTTGGCACCTTTCGTTAGGTGTAGGCCAATGCCGATGCCGGATTTCTCTCCACCCTTCTTCCATTCCCTGGAAATCCTACCTCTACTGTATTACCTATCTATCCCTAATAATGCAAATGACCTCAGCTGTCATTTGCCTTCCCTAACAACTAATACTAATAGCTAATAACTACTACTAATACAAATTGATGAGGCCCAGAATCAACTGTTTCTGTAAGGTATTATTCAAAAATGTACCATACTTGGTATTGCATGAGCATCATGTAAGTCGTGCAGCAAACTGACATTTTCGTTCCTACTCTCATTGTTGAAATTCATGCCTCTCCAGAGTAGTATTTTGGGGCCAAAATGTTTGCTAAGTTTTTTCTTTATTTCTGACAAGGAAAACTGAATTCTTCTTCTGCTTACTCCAATCGAATTTTTGCTAGGTGTGAGTTGCAGAGTAGTATATCTGTCTTCATATATTCATTTAATGTTGAGTGATCAGCTCTTCATTACATACTATATTGTTTAAATAAATTAGGTTCTCTAAGTTTGAGCACCTGCGAAAGTCAGAAGTTTTTTTAAATCACTGAAATATTATTTCCTAGTATTGTTTTTCTTTTCATGCTTGCAACGCAGTATGGTGATACATCTCTTCATACTAGTGCTCGATATGGTCATGCAGGAGTGACAAGAATTCTAATCAGTGCTCAGTGTAGTGTTTCTGATCAGAACAAGGTATGGAAATCATCTCTCTTATATTTTCCTTTTTTTAATCTATTTCCATCAGTTTTGTAATGGCCTCAATTTTTCAGAATGGTGACACAGCACTTCATATAGCTGCTGCAATGGGTCGAAAGAAACTAACAAGAATTTTACTGGAAGCTGGTTGTGATAAGAGCCTTCGCAACAAGGTTTGAGAAATTATTACAAGAGAAATATAACAACAGTTGCAAGTTTCATGAATTGAGCTTGTTCTCAAGTTTCTTTTCCTTCTTACAATGAATGAATTTTGGCCTTGTTGGCAGTCGGACAGTAACTAAATGTCTTGCTTTTAAAATATGCACTTCACTACTTTGCTGCAATAGCCATCTCTAAATGTATTTTTTAAGAATAAATTTAAGAGGATTATAATCCTATAGAAGAATCCCATAAGTCTATTTGCTGTTATTTTCTTCATTTTTATTTCTATTGGCAGTGAAATTACAGTTGTAAAGTCTTCTATGCAGCAAAAATGTTAAACTATAAGAGTCCACGTATTCAAAATCTTTCCAGCTATTTTTTCAAATGTAATTATTACTCCTTATGCACAGCAAAATGAAACAGCTAGAGATATCGCTACTAGAAAAGATCTAAAAGACATCTTAGCTATATTGAACACTCCTCCAGTGGTCTTGAAAGCTCAATCAGAAAACAAGAAAAAGGAAGCAGCATCTGGGAAAAGTAATAAGAATGTCAGGAGAACTGGTGAACAAGATAAACCATGTGAGAAAGACAGGAATGAGAGAAAGAGGGAGAAAAATGGCAGTGGGACCAGCAGTAAGGAGAGTAACTGCCAGAGAAAAGATAAAAAGGTAGATCATAGATAAGATTTGTTTTAAGGTTGAAATGTTAAATGAACTTTTTCCCTAATCGAATTTTTTTAATCAGCAAATTAATTCAGTACATATTCCTAATAACATTCCTTATATGTATGGTCTGAATAAGTTCTGCTTCAAAATTATTCCTTTTGATTAAGTATATAAGGCACATGATGCTTGTATATTTTCTTTGGTGATGAATGCTTGTAAAAAGTTACACCATATGTACAATTTTTATTTATTTTTGGAGTGTAGGTTTTGCCATGTGATTTTTTGTATTTTTTTAATCATTTATTTAATCATCTTCAATAAGCATATTATTAGCAATAAATTAATTGAAATTATTCTTTGCTATACTATAATGGATGAATACATATTTTTTTTGATTGTATAAACATTTGACCATTCATTTCCAAAATTTACTTAATGCGTAAGGTAAGAAAAGTTTTTTACTGCTCTGAATTTCCATTTATCCGCTATCAAATATTGTATGAATTATAAGCCACCCATGCAAGTTTAGTATTTCACTGATTTTGACAATAATTTGATTTTTTTAATTTTAAAATAAATATTTTTTGTGCTGTTCATAATACTTAGCTTTACTCATATCAGTATGAAGTTTTAAAAGAAATTATTAGGAATTTCAATGAATTTCTGTAGCTACCTTTCCTCTATTAAGCTCTATTACCATAGCACGATTTAACTCATTTTAAAATTATTTTCTAGCACAAGAATGCCCATAAGGTTCACTTTGAAAAAGCCTGTGTAGGTGGCAGTGGAAGGCAATGGTCACCATATGGCTGTCATTACTATCCTGACCCAGAAGCTTTTCCCGCTCCTAATTTGGATTCATTACCAGATGAGCCTCTGCAAAAGGGTGAACAGTACTTTTTGGATCTAGCTGGGAATATCTGCAAAGGTCCTGTTGGGGTGGGCTACACATGCTACTGTGCACCTTTCTTCCGCAATGTCGAAGCTCGCTTAGAGAGGGATAAGCAGGAGTTGAAGGAGCACATAGATCGAGCTCATGAGAGACTGGACAGAAAAGTGACTAGTCTTGAACAGAGGCTTTCACACACGGTGGAAAAGGAACGTGGGCAGTGTGAAGCAAGGAGCCTTCGGCTGGCTGAGTGGCTCTGTAGGGAACTTTCAGGGTTTGAGGGACATTCACGAGTGTCAGATAGACCTTCAAGTCAAGAGAACTGTCGTAATAAGTCCACCCTGGATGAGGTTAGGCGGGCCAAGAGTCTCGAGATGTTGCCCAATGAAGAGGAGTTGGACAAGTGGGAAGAATCTCAGGGGGTTAGTGCTCGTTTGGGGTCAGTTGATCTAGTGGATGGGCAGTGGAATGATGAGAGTGAGTCCTTCCCTGGAGTGTTGCCCAATCCCTGTGACACTTTGATTCCAAACTGGAGGCTCCAGCGGGTGGGCCGTCGAAGCTCGGTGGATAGCCTTGAGCGGGTGTGCAAGGCAGGATGGAGTCTAGAAAGGGGAGAACGGGTGGGTGGGGATGGTAAAAATGTCCCCAGTGAAGATGCCCTCGAGGATGAGGGTGGTGGGAGCTCTGAGTCGAGTGATGGAGAGGATGAGGAAGAGGTGGGAGTGGCACCATTGGGGCGGCGTTTGCCTGTGGGTGGGGAGAGCTCTGATACACTACAAGAGCCAAGCTCTCAGCCAGGGCCAGACTATGAAAATATAGTGACCTGTGAACATACATTGTGGAAGAATGGGCGTGAAAAACACATATTATCTGAGCTTCCTTATAGGAGCAGGACAACAGTATATGATAGTGCTGTGTCATCATCAGTTGTAGCTTCTTCAGAATGCCACAGAGTAGAAACGGATGTACATAATGACTCTGGCTACAGTACCAAAGTATACGGGAGTTCCAAAGGGCCATCGCCATCACTTTCAGGTTGGTAGCTAAGGTTATATTGTGTATTTTAATGTTATCCACCTTTTTATTGTTCATTGTTATATGTATTGCAGTTTAGTAATGCAGTAAAACCTCAGCCTAGTGAACCTCTTTTTATCATAAACCTTTTCATATCATACTGAAGGCTTGGTCCTGGCCCCACGGAATTAATTTAAATAGGAAAAACCTCTAATTCACCTTTATTTGTAATCCTTCAAATATCATAATAGTTGGTTGAACTCTGGATGAAAAATTGCCTCTTTATTACACTTATCGATCTTTTCCCAAGAAATCCTTTTGTACCAAGCCAAGCCTAATGCAGAGAACATGATATATTTTATCATTGCAGGGGCCAATTATGCACCTTCAATGCCAGTGCCTCCCCACCCTTGCAACAGTGTTTGTTTACCAAAAAAGTTTCATTACTTAATAGCTATTGGAGCAAACTTAATTAATGCTATTTCATATTATGCACAATTGCATAATGTATTTCCTGTGGTTCCCGAGTTACACAAGCCTCGACTTATGTAAATTTTTACTTATTTTGGTGGCAAACATGTACTAAAAGGTGTTATTGATATGGTAGTTTTTGAGCACAAGCATGAAAAACATTAAATGTTTGGTCGCATACCTACTTGCAGAGAAAATATCACTTGGTTTGAGTTTTTAAACCAATACACAAAAAAACCAGTCTAGTTTATAATCCTCCTAATGAATTTTCATTAATGTGAATGAATTTTTGATGCAAAACTCGCTACACCAATCTCCATGTTGCAAATCAAGGTAAAATTTATATAAACTCTCAGTAATGTGCATCAAGATGTCACAATGAAAGGAAAATGAAATCTAATGCACTTGATGCACCGAGTTATCATCTCCTTATTCATCTGTTACCAAAGCCTGGAAAGATTAGGAAGGGGCAGAGAGGGTTGTTTCAGGGAACGACTTGCTGAAAAGGGAATTGGTACTCTGCAGTGACTGCTCCTCTGTTGTGTTAGTGAAAAATTAAGAATGCCTTCACAATGAAAAGTATGGTTGGAAGGAGAAAGAAACCTTGACCAGCTGAGAAAACCACATTGGAATTGATGTTATTTAAATAGTTCAGATAGCAATATGAGTTGGGGTTCCAACCAGCAGTTCCATGATGAAAGTTAGAGCTAAACCAAAGAATGTAAAGAGAAAATTTTTAAGGTACTGATGGCTGGTTAAATAGGTTTAAAAGAAGAAGAATTTTGCTACATCATATTGGTGGTGAATGAACTTATGTCAGTTCAGAAGCAGTGGAAGATTAGGTCTCCATTCTAAATTTGATCCGGGGTTGATATGAAGAAAATGTAAATGACCTTTTTATAAGAAGTTTTTTTGTGAAATTTCTGTTATTTTTTTCGATTTGTGCAATGCAGATGAGGAAGCCCTTTTATAATTTACTGCCAGAAAAATCTTGGGTTGAAAGTTTTGCTGTTAAGCTATTTTTTCTGTTGCTAAATGAAAGAATAGATACTCATGTGAATTGTTGATAACTAGGCTGGTGGGGAATGGAGAAGGAACTATAATGTTAAGAGTCCGGGTTGAAGGTCAAAGGGGCAGGAAGATTACCACATGACAGGGGATCCTTTTCTACGGAGTCACACCTTCCTTTTCTCACATACCATCATTTGATGGTTCATACCATCTCCTTCCCCCCCTTGGCCTTCACTTCGGTCACAAACAATAGAATACCTAGGCCACCACTCTCTCGGCCCTCCCTTCTTGATGTATCTTCCACCGGGTGATGCCCGGTGCAGTTAAAAATAACAACAGTTAACCATAGACTTATGGTTGTGATGGCTAATCATTGATTTTAAAAGAAATGTTGTCAGAGATTACTTACAGTGTGTAAAATACTTAGGTTGCCAGTACAAGAGTCGTGCTGAGGAAATTTTATTATTTTTTTATAAAACTTTTTATGATTTTTCACAACATTTAGGATGAATCATTTCAGAATCCCCTTGGTTAGAAATTTTTCCCTCATTTCTCCATCTTGACTGCAGGGTAATTTTTGACTTGCATACATTTTTACTAACACATACATGTGTAGTGTTAGAATGCATTAATTATGTAACATGGGGATAGGTTGTACTTTTTATTGTATTAGAAAAATTACTCCTTATGAACATGCGAAAATTTCAGAAAGCTCCCAAATATTATCACTTGGAGCTGCTGAGGGTTTCAGGTTACAGTATTTCACTGTAACGTTGTTGTAGTTAATAACATGCACTTGTTTGTTTATTATTGGTTAGCATGAAAGCTAAGCAATCATTTATTTATCCTGAGAATTAATTTTAGGGTGAATAGTCATGTCAATGATCATTGTAAGATTATGGTTTCATTCTCTCATAAAATTTGTTTAAGCATCCATGAAAAATTCTTAATTTATAGGAGCCTCTTTTTATGGAAGTGTCTAAATTTTGGTCCCTCCAAATTAGATTGAAAGAAGTTGTACTGTATTTTGATTCATACATTTTTATTTTAACTTCAGCACATTACATACAGGATTAGTGAACTTATCACAAATGTTTTTACTGGACTATTGTCTTTTTCATTTTCGATGAATATTAAATATGGCTGGTTAAATAGGAACATCTAACTATGTTATGTAATTTATTCAAGAGTGTCTGGGTTTCCAAGCAATTACTTGGGATTTCTATTCAGAAAATATTTCACTTAACTCATCCAAGACATTAATAGATCTAGTCATTATTTCGCTCTAGCATCAGCTGTTTTTCGTCAGTATTAAAAGAAGTAGATGGAACTATAAAAATAACTTTGAAAATTTTTGAATGAGAAAATTGAAGATGGATTGAATAAGCATGAAATATTAAAGCGCTACTAAATTTCTTTGTAGTGATTATTGAAACTTCATATTATGATGCTAATACATTTGATACTTCACTGAATATAATGATATAGATGAATTATTACTCAGCACGATTGATGATCATGGTGAGGATTATGAGCATCTTACAGGGTGATTGAAGCTTGAATTAGTTAAATTTCAAATTAGAGGAACTTAGTTTGGGTGACTACCAATCCTGAAAGTCTAAAAAAATGTCTACGAAAGTTTTTAGCCATGAAAAATCATGGCATTTCAATTATATAAGTG
The DNA here is from genome assembly GCA_002093875.1 of Calopteryx splendens. Lineage (NCBI taxonomy): Eukaryota > Metazoa > Arthropoda > Insecta > Odonata > Calopterygidae > Calopteryx > Calopteryx splendens. Next base: position 205,906 of record LYUA01000521.1, on the reverse strand, counting down.
ATAACAGCAACACAAGTTGAAGTACTTAAAAACTGGCCCTCAAGGTTTTTGATCAAATAAAATTTTTAAGTCAATTATCATTTTTTATTTAACTCTGGGTTACTCAGGAAAGCTTGTTGTGTATAATTTCATGATTGAATGTCATTGGCCAGGGATTATACCATGGGGAGATTATTTCTTGAGAATGAGCCCATAGATAATTTAAATCCTGCAATGTGAGCACATACAGTTAAGTATGAAAATTTTCTCTGTACCATACAGTTTGAATTAAATTAATATATTATAGCATTTGTGTTGTCAGAATGCCTTGTCTACATTTTTTGATGTGGACAATGTATTTTTTTATTTTTCAATAAAGTATTGCTTTTTCTGAATTTAACCAGTAACCCATCATCCCTTATTTACACTTTCTGATGGGGGACAGGGGAGAAGGTGTCCAGTTGGAAAAAATAATTAAAAGAAAAGAAATTTAAGAAAAAACAAAAAACTACATTAATATACATTATGACCATTATCCTCTAAACAAAAGAGAATCAAAAGCCATTTATATTTTAAAGGTACTGCTTGGTATGATCTTGTTTTAGAATATAATTATTAATACCCTTAACTACAGAAATCAACCTGTTGGTTGCCTTTGATAGATGAATCTGTCCCAGAACTAAGCCTAATGGAGTATGAAATTCACACATTCAGGGTGGGAGGGCAGGAGCCTTATCATCTTGTTTCTGTCTAAGTTCTAGAATTCGGAAAATTTTCTGCTTGGATTATAGATTGAGTTATCCAAAGGCATCACCCAGGATTTGAGCCAGGTACCCTCCCATCTGTTGGAAAACACTACCTAACAGTCCATCACACTGTAACTATTGTTACATTTATATAATGATTAAATTATCAATATAGGCAGTAATTCTTACACCAAAATATAATGTAATTATTACCAGTAGTAACGTTTGAACCATAAATTTTCACAAGCTGGAAGGAATGAAGTACCCCGTTGTCTGGTGGAGTAAGAAGTACACTGCCATATTATTTAAGTTTCTGTTATTTTTTAATTCACCTTAATTAATTTTGTTCATGAGATAAGCCAGTGAGCATAATAATTGTTGGTTTCTGTAGAAAACACTAGAGTATTCTGTCATGTTAAGGTTGTGGAATGTTTCCAATAACTGCTACATGCCTGTGTGTACACTTCTGTGCTTCATATATTTTTTACCCTAGCCTGGGGGTTTTCAGAATGTATACATTGACACTTTCAATTCTTTAACCATAACATTGTTTTTCTATCCCGGTAGAGTGTAATTTTAACTGAGGAAATAACTAGCTCTATGAAATTAATAATGAGAAGAAATTGCAGATAGTATATTGTAAAAATAAACTCAGCATTTGGTAGGTATAAAGATAAAAATTAAAATCTTAGTACTATAGTTTACCATTTGAAAATTTGGTCTAAGCTAAATGTTCTGTACTGACCCAAGTGTTCTAATAATTGGGATTTAATATTTAACAATTATATTTCAAGGTATGTGAGCCTACCATCCACAACACTGCCCAAATGAATAAATTGTTCCACCTTTTCTAATTTGTACCTTCCTACCTGTGTTAAGTGTTTAACTTGGCCTTCTTATGTCATGAGAGCCTCATTACCTTCATTAAAGTATTGACTATTTATTTATGCTTTTGTTAAATGGTAAAATTGCTTTTATTCAAGGTCAATAGTTCTCTTTTTTGTAACTCTTAATTTTTGTTGCTTTATGTTCACAATCAAAATATTCACAATGCTTAGTTAATTGAGAAAATATTGTCTTAATCTCGCTGCTTAAGTAGAACAAAAAAATCCATTGACACATTTTTTGGCAATTAAAAATCAGTGATTTTTTATTGATAAAAGCTGTTTGCCCAATTGTTCCCCCTTTTAATTTATAGAGTAATATGTTTTGGTAAGTGATAAGGTGAGCAAGTCATAGGCTCATTGTTTGCCCCAACCCATTTGGACAGCCTATTTATGGAGCTGTCAGAGGTATCAGTGGTTTTCTGATCCTTACTTTTGTGTTGTGTGGAGGACATATGAATTAGTATAATAAGTTTCAGGTGCATCAATGGCTTAGGTCATTTTGAGGAGGACATAAATGCAGTAGCTACAATGTCAGATAAGGCATTGAATTTGGCCCCTTTCAATAGAGGTATGCTGATACCAGAGTCAGATTTCTCCATCTCCTCTTCCTTCTCCTAATTCCTGCCATTCCTCATTGCTTCTTTGTATTGTTTACTTCAGAATTTTTTCTTTTCTATTTACCTATAAGATATTTTTCAAACAACGTATTGATACGGACATGCCTTAAACATTGTATTTATTCAATACTTGTCCTTGTCCAAATAAAGAATAATTGTTATTAATAATTTAATGTTATCAATCTTATCAGTAATTGTGCTGCATAATTTAAAATCACCATATGAGAACGAGTAGGGCATCTGAATGGGCAAGGTTTTGCTGTATTTTCATCCTGAAATCAAGGACACATCATCTTTAACTCTAGAATGTTATTAATGTTTATTTGGTGGGCCTTCTTAATCGATGCTGATATTTGCTCTGGAAAATAAGCTATTTCATGAAGTTATTCTCCAAATAGGTTTCAAGCCATATCAAGTGAATTGTATCAGGTTGTTGTGTGCTTGTTAGGTAGGTAGTTCCCAATTTTTAAATGTCTTACTACAATACATTTTTAATTAATCTGTCACATTCTAGGAAACATGGATTTGGAAGGACCTGCACAAGCTGCACCAGTGAATTCGTTTGTTGCAAATGTCACAGCCAGTGAAAGTCAGTTGAAAAGTGCTCATGGCTACATTAGTTCTACAATTAAGGAATGTCACAACATTGTCAAATCAAGAGCAAGTTTGAAACCTGGGTATAAAGTTAATGGTAATGTTGCATCTGGTAGTATAGTTTGAGTTCAAAGCATTTATGCAAAATCCTGGACTTATAAATTACCGTATTTGACTGCATATAAGATTCCCCCCCATTTCAGTAGAGCACACTCAAGGAAAAAAGTTGTAACAGTGCACAATGAGTCGCAGCACTGTAACAACTTAAGCAATGGTAAATTCCTGATTATCCATGCTAATGACTGTTGGATGAAGGATGGACGGGTAATTGCTGATTAGGCTCTTTCCGGGTTCCCTTCCCTGCGGTGCAGGGCCTTAATAAATAAACTTGCTAAGAAAATACCATCAGCCAGCAATGAATTGATCATCGTTGCTTTAGCATTTTATGATGGAAAAGGAATAGCATCCTTGGTGCACTGAAATGTTTGCAAGCCTTGACGGGTGGCATGAAGCCTGGCATGAGACATTGGACCAGCTTTTAGGGACATAATAAAAATCACAATTGGAGAAAAATTGCAAAAGTTTACATACCTTGGAAACCATTAATAATAACCAGGCAAAAATGTAATATCCCTCCTCAATCTGAAATCAGGACATCGTTGCGGGAGTGAGAGGGAGCACTATCAAATAAAAAACGGCTCTCTCAGAACATTCTTTTTAATCTCAGGTATTTGCGGACTTTGGAAAAATATTTTTTTGGAACCAGTCATCAAAAATTTCCATTTCCATCCTAGCACTTCTAGGTGCACTATAATAGTGCTTTGGTAAATTTGTTTTCGATCCTTAGAAGAAGCATGGGTTTTTTGTCCTTAACTTTCACCAAAAGTTTCTTTCTTTTATCCCCCGATGCATTACCGCAGCATAGAACCGTCACTCTCTCTTTCGAAGTCTTGTGGCTAGGAGCTCATTTTCAGCAAAAAGTGAACTTTTTGACGTACACTTACAATACAGCCCAGTTTCATGGGTATTGAAGATTTGCTGTCTAAACAAAATTTTTCCTTCTATTTACTCTTGAAATTCAGAACAAAACTTATCAGCTGTATTGACACTACATCATTCCTACATGACTGCCACTTCATGGATTCCATATGGCATTTTAAACGATGAACTCAACTCTCACTCAAGGATCATGGAAAACTTTCTCTGCCAGAATAGGACCTGAAATAGGAATTCCTGCTGCTTGCTTTTGGTTAAGCCTCCATAGCAGCGTAGTGTCAACATTTTCATAGGTCGATTTTTTCATTGCACCTATAAAAATCGTGAGTGAACACCAGAAGTTGGGTCTGCTTGATCTTCTGGTATGAATCATGAAGGTTAGGAGAATTCACTCCCCATACTTTGTATTCACTTCCCCTACTTTCATCTTATATTGCCATTGTGTTTGGGGAAGTTTCTCACCATTTATTTTGGTTACCAATGATGGAGGTGATAGAATAGTTCTGTGTGCCACTTCCTTAAGGAATATAAAAACAACATCGACAACTTTGTGTTTCTTCTCTTGCACAAACAGAGAATGCATCCCTTACGTATCCCATTATGCATGACCCTTCTCATCTATGAGAAAAGAACCCATCATATTGCCCTCCACTCAGCCATCACCTCTGATACACAAAACCTAAGGTGATGCATGGATAATTGGGAGTTTATTGTAGTTTCTTTTAATAATAATTATTATATATAAGCAAATACAATTGCCAAAATAAGTAGTTCTGACCATCTGGGATAAAAATAGCATTCATTAGTGAACGTTAGCCTGTGAAAGGCATAACGGGGTATTTTTTTAGCCATAATTTTGGAAATCTTATTTGCCATCAATTACGGTATTCTTTAAAAAGTAAATTGATTTCAGAACATCCTGCCACTCCAGTAATATGTCATTCAAGTATATTGACTGCAAAAGAAATATTTTTGTTTCATAGTTTGCAACTTTAAAAAAGGAATTAATTTGATTGTGCTCTACTTTTTTTGTAATAGTAAATTTCTCTTCCTCAAATACCACGATGTAAGGGAGTTGTATAAACTTGAATTTTAATGAGAAAATGACTGCTAATTGTCCAAAGTTGTCATGTAAAAGTAATTTTTGCTAATGGTCCAAAGTTTATGATAAGGCTAACCATTTCCATGAGTACAAATATGCTATGCTTTTCTGGAAGAGTTTTCATGTTAAATGAATAAGGGTGTTTGAGTTCCAAATCGGAGGACAGCTTTCACAGTTCTGGGAAGTTGATGTTAACAATTTTATTGCCACCTGTATTGTACCCATTGGAGGGTTCATAGTGCTGTGTTTTTCTGTGGCAGAGGGCGTTCTTTGGTTAACCAAGCATAATCATGTTGATGTTTGTAGAATATTTTAGCTAGTAGTTGATCAAAAAGATTCTGATTAATATTTTGTTGAGTTTGATACATAATAAAAGTAATTAACTAATAATAATATTTATTTTTGTGAAATATTGATGTGAATTAATTTCGTATGTAAATTTTAAGGTGAATTAAATTGAAATTACATAATCTACTGTACTCTCTGTACACTAAATTGGTCCCTTGCAGCCAATTCTTTAAATGACACCTTCAAAATTGAGTTAATATTTCTGGAACCAAGTTGAAATAATAACAACTTCCAATCAACAACATAGGGGATCTCACTCCTAGTTTTAAAGGAAAGTAAACAGAAAAATACCTTTATTTGTTCTTTTATTGTGGCTGTGAATGTTGCAGGATTGCAGAATTACCTACATTTGATTGTTTCAACAAGTGTCAGGGGCCAGCTTGAAGTAAAAAATTATATGCATTCTTTCATGTGATGAAGTTGTAATATTGAGTGAAACTAATTATTTATTGCCATTGAGATTGTGGGAAAGATTGTCAGTTATGTTTCATTAAATGGAAAAAATAAATGTTAAAACAGTTTGAGGAACAGCATCTAGTGTACAGTTCAGTTTCATCATTTTCCTTACAAGGTTTAATGTTACCTCCTCATTCTCTATCATACGAAGATTAACAGTTCTGACTCTTGAGGTTTTTGTATTTTTTTTATTTTCTTGCCATGATTCATAATTTGAAAAGGAAATTTATTTATAATAATATTGTTTATTTGCTCAAGAGGATCACGAGTACAATATGCATTGATGACTGAACATCACAAAAACCATAGAAATCAACA
>LYUA01000521.1:175156-185661 GCA_002093875.1 Calopteryx splendens | reverse complement strand
GGAGCTTCTAGCATGAAATGCTGCAGGTGAGTCAGTGTGCAGGGGGCACATGGCAAGGATGTATACTTTGTACAGTGAGATGGATCCAGAACTTGCCCAACAATATCCACAATATTAAGAAAACTCTCCACTGGCCACAAAGACTAAGGAGGGCACCACCAATCAGCAACCTTGTCTGTTGATGAGTAAGATACATAGGAAAGCTAACCTCACAACCAGGTATGATGTGGAGCAAACTGAATCTAACTTGAGTTTGTCCATTATGAGCACCGTAAGATACAATGAGGCAGAGAAATATTCTGTTTAAGATGTGTCAGTTGGAAAAACAACTGCTTGTAATGAATGGGTTGGTAGAAGAAACTCTGACAGAAACATCTGACCTCTAGTGAATAAATTGCAAGACCTATGACGCTGCCATAAATGGCTTCTTCCCAAAAGGAAACACTACAACAGAGCAGTGAACAGGTTTAAAAAGCTTCAGTCCATCATCATGCTTACCAGACCAAAGTTGTCAATAATTTAAAGCATGATGAAAAATATTATATCTAGGGATGTGTTCCCACCCAATGTCTAGCCCATAGTTCTTAAATTAAGGATACTCCACACCTTGAATGAAAGCATGTTGCTCATCAACAAGCAGCATGATTTGGACAATGTCAGGGCACAAACAGCAGCCAAGAAAAAAAGCCCTGGGACCAATGCTCTCACAAAGTTATAATTGGAATACATAATTTAAATAATTATTCTATTAAAAATATCACCATTGGTCAAATGATATGGTTTTTGGGTGGTTTCCATACATTATTGAAGGAAATAGGGAATCTGCAAAACTGGAACAATTCAGTCGGAGGAGAGTGTCATTCAAATATTCAGGACAATAATTTCCTAAAATTTGCCTAAGTTAAATGATTTCTTCTGGATGAGTTTAATTGAAATGTCTATTCTATTACTTCACACCTGGAGAGGGTTAGGTATCCAGCTATTAATGACAGAGGGGATAGCATATGACATGGGGGAGGAGTGGTACTAAAGGAAGTGTGATACATGTCAATATAGAGATCAACTTTTGCATGATCAGCAAAATATAACCCAATAAAAAAGTTACACTCCCCCTAAATGGAAAGCTCAGAATGTAACACTACATCTGGGGCCCATTTGCCAAAGCTACAGGCAATTTACATGTACTCTTAATACAACTGCCACTGTAACGTGGAACATTTACACTAAATATCTCTCACAATGAAGATGTGAGAAATGCTGGTACAAATCATTGTCAATAGAAGGCTGTAAATGACAAAATTATAAGGACTTGTAAATTGACTTGTAGCTTTGAGAAATGGGTCCCTGACATTGATTCCTAAAGTAAACATTGCACTGGGAGTAAAAGGGTATGGCATAATACAATGAGGGGAGGAATGGCCTGTGTGTACATTAGTGATACTAGGAGGGAGGGGTCAGATATATTTGTAATATTACATATATTTGTCTAATTTGTAATAATAAATTCATGCATTGATGCTCTCACTTAAGTGAACTATTTTTATGGACTAAGAATTTCCATCAAGCTAAAAGCTATATAAAAACCATTACTTGTGTAGCATTTGAAAATAATTTCTCAATTTTACATATTTCACATCTGATCTTTGCTGTTCCATGCAGTTATGCAAAATCAACATTCTACTATGCTTAAGGATGACCCTGGCATAGCAGTTAATAACTTATTTAATCCCTAGATTGGCTGTATAGCTTGATAAATTTCCCTCCAATCTCCAATCATTACAAAGTAAATATTTAAAGAAGTAAACCAAGGCAAAATTACCTTAGAAATATCTTTCACTATTAAAAATAAACATTCACACAGGGTCCTTTTTACTTACCTCACGCATGCTATAGGGAAAGATGAATGCATTGTTGTATTCAACTGTGGCCACCAGATCAAGTGTTTCTAAAAATTCTTCATCTGTCTCACCACAGAACCCACAAATAAAATCAGAAGAAAGAGAAGCCTCAGGAATTATCTCCCTCACATGATCAATAAGATGGATGTAGGCCTCTCTAGTATAACCTCTACCCATTCGCTCCAACACGGCAGAGCTGCCACTCTGAGCTGGAAGATGAAGGCTTTTACAAACATTTGGCCTTTCCTTTATTACATTAAGAACCTGAATACAAAGATTAGATTATACTTTTGGAATATCAGTCCCTTAGTTAGTTCAATTATAATATCTTAGATAGACAAAATGAGAAAGCGCTAAACAGTTACCCACCTCATCAGGGAAATCTTTTGGATGAGGAGATGTAAATCTCACTCTCATTTCCGGGTTAACTTCAGACACTCTTTGAAGCAACTCAGCAAATCTTTTGCCTCCTTTTTTGGGTTTATATGTTGTGCGAAAGCCTTCACTCATATGAGTTATTTTTGATTCAGATAGGTCTTTCTCTTCAGATAGATCTCGATAGCTATTAACGTTTTGCCCTATGTACAAATAGCAAAAATTATTAAAAAGATTTCTTACAACTTAAAAACGATTAAAATTTCTTAGTCAAACTGCTCAAATACACACAATAACTGCTATGGTAATTTTATTGGTGGAAGTGGCAAATTATGTAGCATGACACAAGGTTGCTACATTTCTGGTTTGAAGAATTTCTCCAATATTTTCAGTTTCACCAGACCAAATTATGCATTTCATTTGATATTTCTGTGTGAAGTACTTGGCCCCGATTAAAACTCAAGTAGAGTAAAAAAGTCATGATAATTAAAATGATGTACAAACTACCCATCACTTTCCCTACCACCTTTCCTTCAACCTTTTCACACTCCTTTCTGTAATTTTCCCCTTATATTTGTTGCTGTATTAGAAACTTGGGAAAATATCCATTAGTCACCACCCTGAAAGATTACTGACAGAGTTCTTTTGTAGTTGATATTTTACATTAGCTAAATGATTGCTTTAAGTATGACTTTCTTGAACATCCAAGGAATATGACTTGCAGTATTATAAACAGAAATACTGTTAATAATATTTATCACACATTAGGCAAAGGTTATATGCTATAGTCCCTGTCAAAATGGTTACAAGCACATTATTAATTGAAACACTAAATCATGGGTTTTACATTGGAGATATTCATGAAAGGAATAAAATGATTTTAATTTTAACCAGAAGTGAATTAAATGGTTACACCTTTTTTATAAACAGGGATGTTATAGATATTTTTTGATGATCAGGGATACAACTAGACTTTAAACAAGAATTACATATTATAGCAAGGGTTACTTGTAAGGAGACCAATCAAGATCTTTCATTAATTTTGTGGACAATCCATAAATATCACAGAGTAGGATTTTTTTGAGATTTTTAATGATGATTCTAATGTCATAGGGAGTAATCTATTTCCATTTGAAAATGGGAGTAGTAAAAGGAAAATGTTTAGTAATTGGGTCACAGAAACAGGAGATTGTTTAACTTTGATGTGAGGTCATTGATTGAGTTAATGAAATAGCTGCTTAGTTTATTGGGGAAAAGGGGAGTTAGGGACACAAGGTTCCATGTTAATGACCTTCCAAACTGCCTTAGATGGATTGTCGGAATTATTTATGAAATTGCAATTTGCATAATTTTTAGAAGTAATTCAATGTCTATTCCCCATAACATTTCCCTTGGGCAAAGAAATGTGTATGCTCTCTGATGGTGGCTATCTGATATGACATATACCCCTCTACCAATATCCACCACTGAATGATGGTGAAGGAGAGAAATATTCAAATGTTATCACTAAAATCCCAACCCTCTTCCCTTAAAAAAAAAATCACTCAATGCACTTGTCCCAAGTATAATTTTAAGATAAAAAATTCCACTATAATGGCAACCAAAATCTTCTTTCTCAAACAGGGAAGTGGTTTCACTAACCTAACAGTGTGATTTCCTTAACGCCATATTCAGAAAGCTGCTGGACTTCATTCAATATTGACTGAAGAGGACGGGAGCGCTCACGTCCTCGAGTGAATGGCACAATGCAATAAGTGCACATGTTGTCGCAGCCACGCATTATTGACCTGAAATTTAAGTTGAACAATTAGAAAGCACCAAAGAAGAATGAATAAATACCTATATGCATTATTTTATTTGGAATCCCTCCTAATAGACTACAACTTTGACGTGGTGGGAGGTCTTGCATGTTCTGATGACCACAAGAGCAGTGCTGGCAGGAGCATGAAAATTGCTCCTGGTAGGACCACCCATGCCAGAAAGGTCGAAGGGTAGGAGCCAGGCGAAAGGTAGTCCACACAGTGCCTGTTCCTCAGTGAGGTGGCTGCAAAGGTGTCTGACCCCAATGGGGTGGCCATTTAACCCTAAATCAGTGACGTGTGGCCTGAGAGACCGCTACAATATTGAAAATGTAAAAATATCATAAATCTCATTTCTGAGAAATCTGATATCTCATGTATCTTCTAGTGTTGAAAAGTGGAATCTGAATTCACTATACTTTTAATAATATAATCTGTTGAGCGGTCTATCAGACGTCACGTCATTTATCTTGCAAAACCAATATCATTCTTCAATAAATCAATAACCAATAAATCCTTCATATTAGTTAGGGTGTCATCAGATAAACTTAGTGCTATAAAATGAAGGAAGTATTTAACCTCTTCTGTTGAAACTTAGCTCATACATAAAATTTTAATTTTTTATTACATATTACCATGTCCGTAAGGATTCCAAAATAGGTGCTCCTATCATGGTCCCTTGCATGAAAACCCTATATCTCCACTTATGTGTATCTTAGAATGTAGTTTTACTGTAAGATATCCTCACTTGCTAATTTTACAGGTTTTATTTATGATTTCTAAAACTTATTCCAAGTTCCTGTCCTGCTTTCTTCCTAGTGCGTGGAATGAAAGGTGGCACCTTTTAAACACCAGAATGCCACACACAAGTGCCAACATTGATATCTTTGTTTGAGCAATGTGCGTGCACTGTTTTGTTCAGATGGGTAAGAAAGTGCATATCCTTCCAACTTTAACCCTTCTGCCCTTTTTGAATTTCACATTCTGCAGCATAGGAGCAGTATTTACTTCGCTTTAGATTCTCTGTCCCCGCTGCTCGCTTACTTGCTACAATACTGCTTGTGTTATGTCAATAAAGTGATAGTTTTCCAATTTATTAACTGAGAAGTTAGTCTTGTATATAATCTATTTTCTGCCCGAATGAAAGGGAAGTGACAAGGACTTTTTAACGGTATGAGTAACTGGATTCTGTGAATTAAAATCTTTGAATTTTACTTTTATATACCTATTATACATTGCATAATTACGGAAATAATATAGAACAATGAACAGACTCAATAGTTTTGTCCATTAATGGGTTAAGTCAAGTAATAAAGATGTGGAGGAAATGAAGTCGATGAAACTAGATATTAATTTTTGGCTTCCCCAAAGGAAATGCTTTTTATCAACTAGAAACCACTACTGAAAGCCACAATCTAACTAAATAACACATGGAGTTTAAACTCATAGCCTTTAGGCTCGACAGCTATTGTGATTTACATAACAAGGTCACCTGGCAATCGTGATGTTAAAAAATTATGAAAATGTTGTCAAAAAGAATCAGCAGAAATAAGAAGGCATTTCAAGTCATTTATGCAATGTATGGCATGGAAATTGTAACAATTTCGCTGTGGGGAGAAGTGGAAAGTATTTCAAATAATACTATCACTGACATGCACACCAACAGTGACTCCATCATTGGGAAGTGACTCGACCACAATGTTAAGGGTTTGACTGTAATCTACCAACAATTGTTGGTAGATTTAAAACTTACACGAAAGCCGAGACCGAGTCTTGGTTTAGTCTAACCGGTGTTATATCAGCATAAGTCTCCTCAAAAGAAAGCTGGACATTTACAGCTTTTTGGTCATTCTCAGTCAATGCTAGAAGACGAGGAAGATCCTTGTAGCTATCAGGTCCGGCAATCAAATCCACAGACTTCTCCCTCTCCAGCAGTTTTTCCTTTAATCGCTCAGCCATACAACCTAAAATGAATTAAACCAGAAGTCAATATTGAACATGTGATAAAAGAAATAGCTCTATTATCACAGCTAAATGGCAATATCCTCAAAATATCTTACCTAGTACACCAATTTTCATGGGCTGTTTCCCTTTAGTTCTTCCACGAATATTTTTTAACGCTTTCAAATAAGACAACTTGTTCCACACTTTACTCTCGGCACCCTCTCTGATTGCACAAGTAACAACAAGCACTACATCGGCTTCATCTAATACTTTGGTCCTTAGATAGCCATTTCTTTTCAAAATTGACCACACTACTTCGGTATCATTTACATTCATCTGACAACCATAAATGTCAAAATACACTGTGTTAGAGAATAAGAGTTAAATGAGCAAATTATTCCAAGAATGCTACTAACACACATTTATCTGTAACATTCTCCGAGGGTTTCACAGATGTTAATAATACCTAGATATAAAGATAACCACTGGCGGCGGAGGCATAAACAGATCAACGAATACAAGAAGTCCCTTCCTACCGTTGGCAAAGGTGGTTGTGCCAACGAAAATTTCGTAGCACGTGTGTCCTTTTTGTATTCGTTGCTCTAAGTTTGTGCCGGCCTACGCCAGTGACTATATTTATAATTATGCATATTTATTTATTTAAAGCTGTTATTTACCTTTTCTATTCCCACCACTAAAACAAGCATCATTCAGATACGGTACAGGGATGCCATCCACAACTTTGAAATCGTTGTTTAAAAAATGTTCAAATCCCGGTCCTTCCCTTAGTCCTACTTGCGAGTTGCGCTTTAAAATCGGTGAAGAATCGTTTTTTCCATTGGTGAAAATGCATAACACGGGTTGAAGACACATTTGGGAACCAATACTTTTGGCAGTCAAATATGTATGCTGGTTCAAAATAAAAATTTCTCTTCGCAAAACATTGGTAACTAATGGCTGTATAGTCTTGTCTAAAGATGCTTTGCCAACGAGTAGTCGAAAAGCCATTTCTACTTGCTGTTGGTTATGCGATCAAATTTACCGTTATTTTAACACATCATATACACATAAGAAACGAACGAAGAAATAGAATAAATATCCTCAAAAAGTTTTCACACACTGCAAAATAAGAATGAAGTTAATAGCCTTGTTCACCCTTAAATCATTTATTTCACAAATTATTGCGCTTCGTGCGCCCAACGGTCGTCTGCTAGGTTTTATCGCTGATTCTCCAATCACGTACGATTGTTTCCTCCAATCATTCCATTTATATATAGGCGGAAGCGGCGGAAGTTTCAAACAATTGATGACCCATTCATTATACACTACCGTATTTTCATTTGTATTTATATATATGGCCGGTAGGATATTTAAAATAATTAGCTTGTTTGAAATTATCATTAAAATACCATTTTTGCTGTCTGTTAGTTGGTATTACTCCTCAAATGAGTCCTCACAGTAGAAGTAATATAAATATTTATTGGCGCCTTTGGTCAAATCTTTGACAAAGCAAGGCATAGTGTTGCAGCAGAAATAGTTCTGCTATTAAACTAAATCACTTCTAGGTTGAGATAAAGCGAAATTTATTATCATTGCGTAGAAAGGTACTTCAGACTACTCAAATAGTAAGAAAAGATATTTTGTAAATAGTGTTTTTTTCTTCTCCCAAGTTGCTTAAAAAATGGAGATGAAAAAGTTGCATTGATTTCTTTTAATACACACCAGATTGAGTTTTATACCACAGTGAAATGAATTTGGGAGACTGCCAAATCTAAGTATTTGATATTCCACTGAAGTAGACATTTTGTGCATTGCGCTTGTACGTCTCGATGAGGCAGCAGGTGTACGTAATTAAAGAAATATTCAGACTTCAGACAGTCCAAATAATAAAGTAGATAAGCATGTAGAATGAACATGAATACCTAAGGTCCAAACTCTATAGCTCATGACATGATAAACGGTCTCATGGAAACGTTTGAGGAAGTCATCTATGCATAAAATGCACTATTAAAAATATCTGCATGCAAGCAAATTCCATTCTCCTCCGAAGTCTCGAGAATGCAAATTCTTTAGCAGTGCATCGCCCCAGCGGAAGAGCTGAGTAAAGAGATTTTAGTACTTCGTTAATCATTACATTCGTGGCGACTTTCTCTTCTAATTTTTGAATAATGAATTTATAGTGTCACTATTGGTTTTATAAATTTGTTCACTGGTTATTTTTCTGCAAATGACGGTCATTATGCATAATGTGAAACCTTAAGAAAATAGCGCTGGGCGAAGTGCAGCTCCGGATTGAAGTATGCGCGTGCGCAGTTAGATAGCTTTTGCCGCGGTTTGACGTCTTTGAATTACTTGGGCTGTTAAAACATAGAATTCGTTGATTGATCGCGTGGTTGTTGCTGTCCAGGAGCAGGTGAGTTGTGGCTTCTTAGTGTTTCGTGGTACATAATTAAACTTTCATTCTTGATATATGTCATCAATCCAATAAATCAGTTTCATATAGCTTTGAGGGTAACCTTAACACGAGTGTACCTGAAGTCTGCTACTGCTCCTCTGTAGCCATTATAATTGTCATTTACCATGATTTTGATGAATAATAGTTTGCCATTTTACATACATTTTGAATCGGCGGCTGAATCTTAAACGTCTTCATAGGTAACTTTAATTTTTGTATGGATCGTAGTGCGATGAATACATAATCTCGACCTTGCCACCAATGTAATGATATTTGGCCACTATATTTTTTTACATTTTCTCTAGATGCAGAGCTCCTTCGGAAAAAATCGAAAAATTCTCATTTTCATGTTCCGTTCTCGAGAATTGATTACCAGTTGCTAAACGTGTCTTATGTAGGTAGGTACCTGTACCTACTTAAAATTTGAATATATTGCACTAAAAAACTTTAATTTAACATTTTTCGCTGATGGATATTCACAGAACGTGTCATTTAATATTCAATTGCAAATCTAATGGACGGAGGTAGGAAGAAATCTGAAATTTTTTAATTTGCAATTAGTCAGAGATTTAAGTATCTATAGAGATCATTTTTAGTGCTCATCAAATTCTGAGCAGAAATTACACATCTAAACGTAATTTATGGTAAATGTCAAAATTTTTTGAAGCATTTGAATGAAGAATCATCAATTTTGCTGTTCCTTAGTTCCCCATTTTTAATGCAGACTTTGGAAGATGAACTTTGGCGTAAGTAAGATGCAAAAACTAAAATAATATTTTCATCATCAAAGTTGCCAACCCTGCCGCATAATTTGAACTCCTTTTGCAGTTTATCCAAAAAATTTGAGTAGTGTTTTTTAATACACTTGTCACTTACCGACCCAATTACAGATTCGTGGTATCTCATAGGGATATGTTTGTGTAAAAATAATTCTCAATAAGCATGCATGGGCCCAAGAAGTTAGATAAATAGGTTCTTTATAGAAGAATCACCCCTATTCATGGTTGTTATATTAGATACCTGATCTATAAGTCTGAGTTAGCTATGCTGAATGGAACCACATGATAAAAGGAAAAATGGTTAGTTTAAAGTTTTTATTGGTCTTCAAAGAAGGAATAGGGAGAGTGATGGAGTGGTATGAAGGAAATAATAATAAAAAATGAAAGGGGAAAGGAATGGTAATGGTGTGATGGAAAGGAAGATCACAGTAGGGTGAGGGATGGGTGTGAGGGACAAAAGGTATCTACAGAAAGGATCAAAGAATACACGAAAGGAGAAGGAAAAAACCACACCATTTCAATGGCAAAGCCATCTTTATCAGAAAAGAATGTGAAATGACGGCATTGAATATCAGATTGCAGGGAAGTAGGAGGCCATGGAAGTAAGGTGGAGGTGAGGGAAAGGGGAATTTTTTATTCCATTTCATTAGTGAATGAGGTTGATGGTGAAACATTATTGAGGTCAGTGAGGAAGTCATGTGTTGGCCAGGGATGCATCAAATTGACATTATTTTCCTCCTTTTCCATATTATTTGATCATTTCCAGACGCACACAATGTCCTCACACCCATCCCTCACCCTACAATCATTTTCCTGAATCACTCCCGTACACTGATGACCACCTATAGTCTTGTGCCACTCCAAGAGTATTGCTAAGCAAAAGATCATGTTGGTGAGCCTGCAGGCACCCATCATCAGTGAGCGACCAAGCTCCCAAGAGTTACCATTACTTTCTTTTTATAACACCTACCTGTCTTCTGAATTATTATTTTTCCTTCTTATCACTGCACCAAGAGGATAGCTTACGTCCAAGCATACTAGATTGCGAAATAGAGAAGGCCACAAAGTAAATGAAAGCAAACAAGGCTGTGGGGGTCGATAATGGCCCTGCAGAATTTTTAGTTTAGTTCAGTTTAGGAAAATGAAAGGAAGAGTTTTTATGAGATTGTTCGTAGCATTTATGATGGAAGAGTGTGGCCAAAAGACTTTTTTAGATCAGTATTAATTCCCATCCCAAAGAAAGGAAAAGCAGCAG
>LYUA01000521.1:145875-156572 GCA_002093875.1 Calopteryx splendens | reverse complement strand
AGTCTCATTCTCGCCCCAATAAAGACATTTTATTATTATTATTATTATTATTATTATTAAATTCTACTTCTCATTGAAGTCAGAGTACAATCCATTGATTTGATAGTCTGGCTGGTAACAACACACAAGTGCTGGGGGAAGTTTGAGAGGTATGTTTAAGCTAGACCTCATGCACATTGACCGATTTTGTTCAGCGAAGTTTTGAACGCTATCCATGGGGAGGATGGGTTTCTCTTTCTAACTCATCTCCACTTCAACTCATTATCGGACAGTGTTCTTAACTATGTTTAGAATTAAAAGCAAGGTTGGAATAAAGTACCTGTGTCATTTTCATGATACTTCATATCATTTAAGATAATTTAAATCTTAAACATCTACTGTAAATATTATATTCACAAGGATGAATAGAATATAAAAATATTTTACCCATCATCTTATCCATATCTTATAATAAATGAAAACTAAGTTTAATTTTGTAGGCATCTGAGTTTATGTAACCAAGCTCCACTATTCGGCCGGTGGAAATGAAATGGTCCTTCCCCCTTCTCTATTTACTCTTTCCCCTTTCAGTTGCTGATTATACATGTTTCCCCTCTTGAGTAAGTATTACCTACCCTGTTATCTGAGTTAAACTTGACCCAATTCTGCATTAGACAACTGAGTGTTGGCCCAGTAGTCATAAGCAGACCTTAACTTTAATGAAGTAACCCTGAAATTACCACTCCAAAGGAGCATGGCAATGGATGAACATTGTTCCTCAGGTAGAAAAAAGAGGAAAAAAGAAGGAAGAGGAACAAGGGAACAAGATGAAGGGGTATCAGTTGTCATATGCTATCTTTCATTCCCGTACTGTCCTAAGAAAGGATTCTTTTGAGGCTGCTGTTTCTGTCATTTCTCTTATTTTTCCATTAATTTCATTAACCATGTAATTTGAGACTGTATGGGTTCAATTATGGGAGACACCTCTGGGCACCTTCAGCTTTACCCAAGCTGTGTTATTTTTCAGTACCTGGTCTTCCTGGGAAACTTCAGGCAATACAAGTGTGTCATGTGACACACATCAGGGTGGGATTTCAAAATTTAATAATATTCTGGAAGATGTGCTACATGGCTGTTCATTCATATCTAAAATAGGTGATAGAATATAGGAATAATCTGTCCTGATTGAAAAGCAAAACTATTAATCTGAAAACTTAGGAATAAACTAAAAACTGCTGTAAAGTCTAGGGAAATAATTTGGCCATTGTTTTATTATAGTTTCCATTTATATATTATGTAAGTGAAAATTTATCATCAATGTAGGTATATATCAATTAATCACCACTAAGTTTAAACTACAAATAATAAATATTTCATGCTGTACTGTTAGAAGAGGTGTGATAGGCCAGTGGGTAGAGCACTGGGCTACTAACCAGAGGGCCCAGGTTTGATTCCTGGTAATGCCTCTGTGTACCCTCAGCTTCACCCAAACTGTGATTTTTTTGGGTACCAGGTCATCCCAGGAAACCACTGATGGCACAGGGAAAAGAACTGGCCTCCTTACCCTGATGTGTGAATTTCACATACCTTTGAGGGTTAGTGTTGGGTATCGGGTTGATTACTGTGGTTTTTAAGTATGAAATCAATGTCTGGGCTGAAAAAATCCTAGTAATAATTTTTTGTAAGAGTGAGAACATAATTCATGCGTTTTTTTTCTGTTTTGGTACTAGGAATTTGAATATAAAAATACATATAATTAAATTCCAGTAGTATGCATTAAGTAAGGTTTAGATACTTCTATCATATTATTTGTCAGTATATTTATGTGGAGGGTAGTGTATGTCAAGTCTTCTGGTAACTAGTGGTTGAATGAGTAATATCTTAACAAAAACAGGTACATCATTTTCAAAAGGACTAGTTTGGTAATTTGTGCTTTTTATGCTACACGTAATGTGTTTCAAGTGTAGTTTTTTAAGAATATTTTTGACTTGATGGTGTCATGCCACATAATTTAAAGAGCATCAGAATCATCTAGTTATACCGATGTATTTTAAGAGGCATGTTAGTCAAGTGGGGAGTGTGTTTGAATGGTGAATAAAAGGTTCTGGGTACAAGTCCAATGGTGCTTTCATGCACTCCCAGACAAAGCCAAGCACAATGATTTTCTGGGTCCCAGAACTTAATGACAAAGTGGAGGCAGTTCAGGGAAAGGAGTTGACCCCACTGCCCTGGAGTGCAAATTTCATGCCCTGTAGGGCTTAGTACAAGGTTAGCTCTAGTCTTATTCCTCCCCCCTCTCCCTCCTCCACCTGGGAAACCTCGCCTCCCCCCCNNNNCCCCCCCCCCCCCCCCAACATCCACACCACATGACCTGTACTCTGGTATGCTTGGCATTCATTGCTGGAATTCTGTGGAGAAGGGCATATGATTATATAGGTGAGGGCTGTGAGGGGCCATCAAGATAGAGCTGTGTAAGAATGATCAAATTCCACATGAGTCTGTGATAATTTTGAAAATATTTTCCCATTTTCGTAACTCTTATTTGTAAGTACCCGATCCGTTGAAATATACCTTGCTGTTTTGCTAATTATTTGTTTGCTTAATGTAGCATCTTCAGTAATTACTCAATTAATTGAACCTAGGAGGGCATTATTGGCATTTCTCAAGTAAAACCTCAAAAACACCGCACTCACCAATCAAGCATATTGATTATTGGTAATTATGGTATTTACATGCTCATCACATTAGTGAAACATAATTTCCTTATTATTATAGTTAGTCTACCGATCGGAGGTATGTATTTCATGGGCTCAGCAACATTACATGTTGCATAATGTTGCGGTTCTCATAGGAACTGAGGAATGCTATGCATCTAAGCTCTGCTTAACTTGGCTATAAACATTCTAGCAGCTTGCATTAGAAGGAACAATTTTTCTGCTCCATTTACTTTCTCCCTCCATTCATATTGTTCAAAATTCCTCTCCTTTTCCTTCCTCTACCTCTTTTACCTAACATTCTGCCACAGATCACAATTTTAAACATCTCACTGTCTCTCAATATCTCCTATATCTAATTTTCTTGCCTTTTTCTGAGGTATTTATCCAAACAACACTTACTCTTCCCACTACTATGGCGAGCATTTATTTGTTTTTTTTCTTTTCGCTCATTTTATTTTCTCAATTCTTCACCATATACACATCAAAATCCTCCAATCTACACTGACTTGGAGATTAAAAATGATCAGATTATTAGTCAGATTGTTTTCAATGTGGTTGCATGTAATACCTGGAAATGGCATAGTCAGATTACATTAAATCAGATTCAGATTATCCCAATTTTGTAGTAACCATGAATACTTCATTAGATTACAATGATTTGTTCCAAGTAATTAGCTAAAATTACATAGGAAATGTGATATTGATTACCTACATGAATTTAAACATGAGCATTACTTCAAAAACATTCCTTTCTTGTATTTTGTTTTCACTACTTACTCTTAGTTAACATATTAGATATGCCATGAAGCATACGTAGGCATTGTAGATAGGGCCTCTATATACCCTCTTGCAGATGTGGTAAGATGATTTTTATTTTAACTCATAGATGGCTCTTTGTCATCTTACTTGCTGTTGAAAGAGGTCATTCTATATCTGACTTGTAACTCCTCCATTATATCAATGAAAAATAAGCAATTAAGCTCAGGGGGTTGACTTGTACAAGAGTCATGTTGGAAGGCCAACTTTTATGTGTATCATGTCAACCCCTAAACGATTGCTCCATTGATTGTGGCAAAGCTCAATTGGGTCAATACTCTGATGGAGTAACCACCTAGTTGCGATCTGAGTTAACATGCTTCTTTAAAAAGTTTCTGATAAACAAGTTCATGAACTGGAAGTCATTCGCTTTCTTAATAAAAAAATAATGTGTTACTATGGTAAATATTTACCTAAATATTCAAAAGGTTTTCTTGAGGTTCACCAAAATTTTCCTTAGTTTAGCACCAATTGAATGCTTAGTTTCCAATTGTAGGAATGATTTTAGCACCATAGAGTTTGTGTGATGCTTTGTTTGAAACAATATTTTGTTAAACTTTTTTTGCAGAAACTAACTACCTATTCTATATTATGAATTAAAAATTTATTGTTTTTAAAATTATTGTGATAATTCGCATTTGAATGGAATCCTATTGCCTTTACTATAATATGATAAAATATAAGTATAACTTTGTGTACATTTCTTTTTATGAGCTGTTTTCATTAATTTTATCAAAATTAACCTGTAACCTGATTGTAAAAAAATAGTTTATTGCATTTGATCAAAAAAGAAAATGTTTACATAAAGTAATTGGTAACATCACCAGAAAAGTAATTTGGACAATAATTATTATTAATTGACTTGAAAAGTAATCAGTAATTAATTAAATTGTTAGTGTAATCTTTACAGCCCTGACTGTAATAATATCATTCAATAGGCCAGATGAACTAACCATGGAAGGAAAGTCTTCTGATGGATATGTGGGACTTTTTTTGCAACCTCTCCCAGGAGGTGGTGCTCAAGTGTCCTCATCCTGCCCACAAGGTCTAGTTGCTTATGTCACTTGTCCAGATGCACCATGTGGGACGCAGATGGTCCACCTACCCAGCCTAAGGAAAAGCGATGCCTTGGATCCAGAAAGGAGTAAACGGAAATCATTGCATCACCCTATTAAGAGTTCACACTCAAGCAAAGCTAAGTCTCATGATGAATTGAACAGAATGAAGCGAAAAGGGCGTTCTGGTTTAGTAAGAGTTGTTGGAGGGAAACCAAGCAGTCCTGGAGCATGGCCTTGGCTTGTATCCATTTACAAAGATGGTTTATTTCACTGTGGTGGGGTGCTGATTTCAGAGGAATGGGTCATGACAGCTGCTCACTGCTTATCTAAGTAAGTTTAGCAATGTGAACCCTCATTTGAATAGATTGTACTTATAATGAAATGTCTTCAATGCAAGTCAAGCAAGCTTATTGTTTGTGGGTTAAAAATAATAATTTAAATGTTTAGTTTTACATGTATGCCAGAAATATCAGCTGTGAATTTCACAAAGCCATGTTAAGGTATACATCAAATTGTTCAGTATAGCCATAGGTGCAAGCTGCATCCATGTTGGGCTTCAATGACCTGAACAGAAAATAGATATTTTTAACATTTTGGTATTTAATACATTATGTATCATAGTGCTAATCAATAAAATGTCTTTTGTAGTGACTACCATAATTTTCATGGCAAGAATAAATTTTCGGGCTATAAATATACCTTAAATTATCATCTAGTTTTAATATTAGTGAACGTTATACAGTCAGTATACAGTCAGGTGGGAGGTCCATTGTTTGTTTAATTGCATGTAGTTACCTTTTTGTGCACAAGAACTCATTCATTTCAGTTTCCAAGTCTTATTTATTAATATCTACCTCAGCACACTAATTTAATATTAAAACAAACATTAATTTAAATTACTAAGAACAGGGCCCTCAAAATTAGGTTGTGCTCGGGGTACTCTGGATAAAGGGATTGAATTTAAGAGTAAATGGGATTGCATAGTAAATTTGGTATATAATTTTTTTAATGCTTTTATTCATGTTGTGATTAATTTTGACCCAAGAAAGCCATTACTAATTGTGAATACTATCCATGTACACCATTCATTTTACTGTACTATATCAATGTTGAAATATTTTTCAGGTATCAAGACCACTATTATGAAATACTGGCTGGCATGCTAAGACGCTTTTCATTTTCGCCCATGGAGCAGACCAGGAAGGCTGATCATGTGGTGGTTCATGAAAGCTATAATCGTTTTAAGATGCACAATGATGTGGCACTGATTCGTGTGAAGAGCCCATTCCACATTAATCGATGGGTTAGAACCATATGCTTACCATTTGGGAATATTTACCCTCCCCCTGGCACTATGTGTACGGCAGTTGGATGGGGTGCCACTGTTGAGAGTGGACAGGATCGTAAGTAGTAATAACTATATCATCATTATTGACTAAAGAAATGTAAATGTACCATTAAAACTGAATTTTTGAGGATTAAATAATCTATTCTGTAGCCCAGGAAAAACTATTGTTGTTAGATGGCAGTAATTAATTCAAACTAATCAATTACTGACCCTAATATTGTTTTTTTGCCAAAACATTAAACATCACACACCCAATCCTATGCCAGCATTCTGACTACTTATTTTCAACATTGGAAAATTGTGTCCTGATTGTCATATTTTCATTATTTCCACAGCTGACAATATGCACGAAGTAGTGGTGCCCATAGTTTCTGTATGCCCTCATCGTGAGGATCGTGAAGGAGATGAAATCTGTGCTGGCATTCCTGAGGGTGGCAAAGATGCCTGCCAAGGAGACAGTGGTGGGCCCCTTTTGTGCAGGTAATCCATGGTTTACTCTTTTAGTAACTCTCTTAAAAGGGAGCTCTCTAGCTTTTAAATTTCTAGACTTAATGGTCTCCTTTAATTAATTTAAATGTCTGTCCTTTAATTTCCAAATCTCACTGCCTAAGCAAAAGTGTAATGACCCCAGGGGTATCCCATGTTTCACTTGGAAAGGTTTTAACTTAGAGCCATTTACTTAAAACATTTGTTTCTGGTTTTTTAAATATTAAGTCAAGAATTTTAGTTCAGAACCCTGGATGTCATAATACTGCAGTTTTTGAATGAGGATTGGGTGTTTTACACAGTCAAATGCTGAGGTGAGATCAAACAATGAGAGAGATAAACACTGGTTATCTTTGAAATCACACACCATTTGTTTTAAAACATATTCAACACCTTGCTCTGTAGACTTTCCAGGTGTAATGCTGAATTTTGAGGAGCTGAGTGAGTTCTTACTTTCTAAATATGTATGTACATATTTGGCCATACCAGTAGCCTCAATGACCTCCAATAACATCCCCTGCCTTTGAATGAGATAGTGATGCGAGGGCTTCACAATTTCTTTCATTATCATAATATTTTATATTAAATTAAGTAATAGTGCATTTTATTCATTTTAGGTAGATATGGGCAATATTTCTGGCAATATTCAGCTGACTCTTCATCCACATTTAGCTAATTGTAGCCAGAACTTTTGAGGTTTACACAATTTCACAGGCAATTATTAATCAGCTGGAATCCCACCTAGAATATGGTTATTTTGTTGAAATGATTCTGATATTTGTGGAATAAATGGGAGTGCATGGTTCAACTTGAGCCTTCAAAGCACCCTAAGAACTCAAAAACTACCTCTATGAGTACAGGATCTTCAAATTATGTATTTGCAGTCTTTATTTTGCTTTCTATGCACAACATATTCTTTCTTTGGTCCTTCTGGTGAGAGAATATGCATTTTATTTTTCTTTGTTAGATACGAGAGGAGAATTGGCATTATTCATGGGAAAAATGTCATAGTTGTGCTTCTCTTTCCGTCCACTCCGTGACTTCAGGATAGAGCATGAGGGGAACCTTAATGAAAAAATCATTTATGCTTATTGCTTACGAATATACTTCGAAGGATTTTGTCAGTGTTCTCAGATGGGGTTCGAGATGGGTGTGGGAACTCAAAAGTGTAAAAAGTTTTCATTGTTTGCTCCTCTTCTCTTGGTGGTTATAAAATCTATCTCCCACCATTCCTAATGAAGAGGACTAATAATTCTGCTCTCACCACACACCCTGAGACCCCAGCATCAAAGGAACAGTAACCTTGACTTCTCTTTCGTCTGCAGAATTACTGCCCAAGCAAAAAAAATTGGGAGAGAAGAAAATGATTGCACCCAGTAAGCTATGGCTAGCACAGGTGTGGCTCTCTTTCAGTCTCCTTAAGAGAGAATTCGGTCAAGAACCTCCCTTCATTCATATAACATCTGATATTGTTTCATGTTGGTATTAGCTAAACAAAAATTTGTTTAAGGGCAATGTACGTTTTTTATGTTTTGTAAATGAAGAACAGAAACATGATGCCTATATAATTTATGCATACACGAAACTTTGTAAGACATAAATAAACACCTAATGATGTGATGTTTTTGGGAAAGATTTTTAAGTGGACGATTTTTGTGAGTCATGAGTCAAATTTCTTGGTTTATTTATTTTGATCTATCAGAACTAAAGAACACTCGAAGTACTATGCTTTTGATCAGGTTTCTTAGCCTTGAATTGCACACCAAGACTCTGGAACCATCTTGGGTAGCACAAACTCCTGCTACATCACTTAGTGGAATGATGATACCACTAGATGGAATGGTGTGGCTATCACATTAAAGCTAATGCCCAGCATCTCTTAGTACCTCAACGCATATTAGATATTTTGAGCTTAAGTTAGGAAACAGCTAATGCACATTAGACAGGGTAGCTGCTCATGCAAGTTTTGATTTACATAAGTCGAGACTTCCATAACTCAGGGACTGCCAGTAGCTACATTTCATGTCCTCCATTGGTATGAAGGTGGCATTATTATTATCTAACTTCAAATCTTTTAGCTCCCTTAGCCTTTATGTCCGTAATTTTATTTCTACTAATACTGACACTAGGGGCCCAATTCCTGATAAGCCCTCTGAAATAAATGGTAAATGTGATATAAAAATTGTAAACCACACATGGCCTTCAAATTATGCATGAAAAGTAAATTTTTAGAGTTTCCACCACATTTTTTCATCTTGAGGACAATATTTATGCTGCTTTCCTACCAGGGGGGAGCTTGCAAAGTATTGTCCACAAAATTTGGTGGAAACCGTGAAAACAGAAGATTGTATCATTAGCCACATGGAAGCCCTCATCACCAGCATGATAAGTGTTGGAATAAATTGTCATCGGAAGGGTTTGTTTGAATAAACTACAAGGCCTTGTACCTTTGAGAAACTGGCCTCGGGTATCTACACTATCATATCTGCATTATTTATATTGTGCATGTGTTTTAAGTTTTCTATTACTAGGGGGTTAGGAGCACCAAATTTCTCATGTGTAAAGGCTTTATAAACTTCTACTTGTTTTATAATTTTGAATTTTCCCTCACTAAAATTCTTTTTTGGAAAAAATTGATATTTTGACCTATAAAATCTGTTAAATTAATGGTAATAGTTGAATTTGGAACTGTTGTAGTTCTAAATATATGCTATTACTTCTTGTGACCATGAATTGAATGTACTCAACTCAACTGGAAGTAACACAAAAATGTAATCTCAACCACAATATTGTGCAGCATTATCCTGTGATTTTGAGTGGCATTAATCATTACAGTTCATCTACACTGCTAATTTATATCTTAATTAATTTGTTATTCATTTGTGACAGGCTTCCTAAAGATGAAAGTAGGTGGTATGTTGCTGGAGTAATTAGCCACGGCGAAGGATGTGCAAGACCAAATGAGCCTGGAGCATATACTCGAGTGAGCCAGTACTTGAAGTGGATAGAGAGACAAATTGGTATGAGTTCTGAATGTTAATAGTCATTAATATTAGGTAGTTTTAAACTTTACAACTTCCCCATTGGAAATTAACAACTTTTCATAGGTCATGTGGGTAATGTGGACCATTGTAAATTATAATTTATTTAATAATGTGGCTCTTGGATATATCTATTTATCATATAACAAATTATCAGTTGATTACATGCTTATGATAATGTCATATAGCCACAAATTTTGGTGAATCAGAGGGCCTTAATTAATTAATTAGTTAAACTGGCTTAAATTTTTTGATAACTGTGCATGGCGTAGCAAAACTGTGGAAGAAGTAAATCATGGTAACTAAAGATGTAGCTCATATTTAGAATGAAAAATGAAATGCTATAGTTTACTAATTCTCTCTCATATTCTGTCAGAATTGCACAGAGTAAACCTTGTGCCACTTATAACCATGTAAGATGCGTGACTCATTTTGAGAAGTGAAATAAAGGAGAGTCTCTATATACTAAGAAATTGACAGAAATGTTTACTTTATGCATGAGTAAAAGCATTTACCCCATAAGTTCCAACGAGTGATATATCAACTTTTGATTCTTGGGTGAAAAGTGCCATGGGCTGGTATACATATTGACCCATTGACATTATTATTTTATTATTAGTAATCTTCTGGTTAGGGTAGGTTTCTGATGGACACACAACCTCAATTCTACGATAACCCTTTCTTCAATTCTGCATATTTTCTGCCACCCTTCATTCCATCCAACTTGCTCATTCTTATAGACAAAAATTAAAATCATTATAACTACATAATTATATTTTAGCTGTGGTGCCTAATTTGTATACTTGTCAAAGTTTTGATTTTATACTTATCAAAACAAGTTTCCGTAATTGTTTATTGTAATTTTTATTCTATTCATTAAAAGTAATATTTTTTCTTAAGGTGTTACATTTGGCCAAAATACACTTGGCATTTCTTGCTGGTTCTACTTGGCAGTGGGTGGCATTCAAAGGGTTAAATACCTGTGGTGGCTATTAAAACTTTTTGTGAAACTTTTGTATCATTGGTAACCTAATTACATTGTAAATTTCCAGTGAGTATAAGTTAAATGTATTAGTGAATATAAAGAGCATTCTTTTTAATGTCCTTGTACCTTCAAACCTAAAAGGGCCACGGAAGTCCAGTGGGTTGAGTGCTGAGCTGTTAACCAGAGGGCCTGGGTTCGATTCCCGGTGATGCCTTTGGGCACTCTCAGCTTCACCCAAGCTGTGTACCATTTTTCGGGTACCAGGTC
>LYUA01000521.1:68776-80849 GCA_002093875.1 Calopteryx splendens | reverse complement strand
CAACCTACTCCCGTTTGACACTAAATAATAAATTCATATATAAAATTAAGAAGGCATTAAAAACCTTATTACTTTAAAAACCATAGTACTCAATTGATGAATTTGATCGTTTATGCAAGGTAAAACCTCCAGTTCATAGGTGAATTGCGAAAAATAGTAGTTTTTTTAATATTGTGTTCTTTTTGAGAAAATTATTATAGTTTTTATTCTTTCCCTTGTATTTTTTCATGCAATACCTGATTAACTCTAGGTTGTATGCGCAGCTTCATGTAGAAAATAAACATTATTATTATTGTTTCTAAAGTAAATTTCCTATTTTGCGGTAGTAGCCAAGGTAAAGGTATCATATTTACGATATCGTAAAGCCAGTATCTCTCAGAGAGCCGCAAAATATATTTTTTTTCGAATGGTAAATCATGCACAGTTCGATAAACCGCGCTTTTTATTGCGTAAATCTGACACAAGACTCGGTGCGCTATAGTCGCTCTAGTCGCAGAGTCCTCTGGATGATATTCTCCGCACTACTCTAAAGGCTTGGTAGTAGTTGAAACGGCATACAGAGGACTCTGTCTAGTCGTACTCCTGTGATGCAGATTGCCACCAGGTTTCATCGGGGCGCTACTAGGCAACTCAAATATGGTCTACCTAAATGTAGAGAGATTTGGTGGACATCACTGACAGACAAGGGTTGCGTTACATTTCGCGAAAGTGCCGGTGAGGTATGGAATATGTGCTTGTTAACAATAGTTTTCGTTCAATGATGACTTTTAAAATACACCTGAGAATGGATGTGTTTGAACGTATAATTTGTGTTTTGTTGTACTCGTATTTTGTTTTCGTTTCTCTAGACCGTACACTTGGGAATACATTTATGGTTATAGCATTTGAATTGGTTTTTAGTTTGATTTTATCGACTATTAGTCAGCCATACTGCTGGATTGTAAATTAAATGTTGAAATGGGAATAGTTCTTGCGTTTATTATCTTGCGGTCAGCCATGCCCTATTTATGACTTGACTTTTCGAGTACGGATAGTATGTGCTATTACCATGTGGCATATTGGTTCTTGGTTAAAGATGTTTCCGCCTTGAGTTTTGATGATCGTCTTTGCTGACCTTTTAGGAAGTGCAGGTTGGAGGTGATGTTTCTATAACCATTTTTCATTTCGGGAAATGTTGTCCGTTTAGTAAGTGTTTTGGGAAATAAATTTAGCGTAATACATTTTCGACTGCATGCGAGTTTTTCGGTTAACTTGTAATTGAATCGTTTGCGTTTATTGGCTCTCGAAAGAATTTGTATTGAAATACGGTCGTTGGCCAACAGCGTGCAGACTGATATTGCTTACGCCAAGTTTTGTACTCTATTTATGTTGGTTTGTCTAATTAAAAAATTGTGATCACATGCCATTCCGGAATGTGCCTCTGAATCAAGATTTAATTCTCACCTAGTCCGACGAGTGATAGTATTACAGTTTGATGTGTCACGAGTTATTACCTTTGTTTTGATTGCCTGTCAAAGAGAAAAAATCTGAACGATATCAGAAGAGAAACCTTCGAAAACAAAGCGAGTGGCGATTATTGAGTTGAGTAATTTTTGTGAATAAAATATTTGTCGTTGACACTTGTCATTTCCTTACAAAATAACGTTTTCACTCTGTTGATTTTCTGCGTTTGGTTATTGTTTATATGGATTTAATTTGATAAGGAATACACATTTTTGTTTAACATATTATTAATCTCATCATTTTCGCTGTTGAATAGTGGATATTTTATAGTCCACTACTTGTATATATTTTGTAACTTTGGGAAACTCTTATATGGTCACGGTTTTCAACTTATTCTAAATACGAATGCAACATCTGAAAAGTGTTTGTTTAATTATAATATCATTATTTTAAATTTTATTTCAACCAATTATGCATACTTTAAGAGGCCCATTCAGTAGGAAAGATTTTCTTATTATTACACCATTGATGATATTGCACTTAGCCTCCACCAGCCTTTTCCCTGTTAACTTAATCAAACATATCAATGTGTTAGTTTCTGAACTTGAATTATCTTTTCAGGGGCAGCGCCAAATTCTGCCATCCCGGTATGGCATCGGCCAAGATGCCTGAGTTTAGTTACTCCTGTGAAATATGTGGAGTGGAAGGCCTCAATGATGAAGAAATGAGGTCTCACATGCTAGTGTATCACCTCGAAGGAGCTGTTTCATGTCCTTTTTGTGATCTTGGGGATATATCTGCCGATGAAATGCTGCTGCATGTTAACAGTGCCCATTTGGAATATCTCACCCCAGAACGAGAACTATTGGCCTTCATTGATGATGATGATGATCTAGAAGATGAGGACGAGGAGGAGGTGGATGAGGAAGCAGAGGAGATGGAAGGAGGCAGATATGGAACACCGCCAGATGTACCACCAAGTGATCTCTCCCATTTCCGAAGGGAGAATAGCAATAGTCGGAGGTCAAATGAAGAAAGGAGGCATCTAGAGCATCACCATGGCTTACCTAGTTCCTTCCAAAATGGTGCTGCTATGTGTCCTGATGCTAGCCCTGTGAAGCGTAGTGAGATGGACAGTGAAGAAGACGATGCTAGGGTTCCGAGCCTTGTTTTGCCACAAGAGGAGAAAGCCAATGGGTGGAATGATGATAACAATAACAATAACACAAATGGAGATGATGTTGCATACATGAGAGCAGAGAAAAGTGATTTGCCTGATCCTGGAGCCGCAGGAGACAGACCGGGACCTCTGGCAGGGGCTGGTAGCTCCGGGTCTCCACTACGCTCAGCTCTGGCATTGAATTTGGGTGGGATAGCATCAATGTCGAGCAGCAGCCGAGGACTGGGCATGGGTGTTCCTGGTGGTGCTGGCCCACGCCCGGAAAGGCTGGGAAATGGTGTGTCAGTGGTCCGCCAGTGCCCCTTGTGCCCATACCGAAATGAGTACCCCCTCAGGCTGGAGGAGCATATAAACAGGCAGCATTTTGACCCAACCAGCCCTTCCTTCCCTTCCACATCGCCAGTTAGATCTCATGCTGAAGACACTCCTGCTGTCTATGATTGCCCGCTCTGCGTTCGTACTTTTCAGAACAGTCCAGATCTAGAACTTCATGTAAACATTGAGCACAAGGATATACTGAGTCCAGCAAAGGTTTGTTTCCAAAATACCACTTAGGTTGATTATTTTCTAATCACTACAACAGGGTTGCTTTTAACCATAGTTAATATATGTTAATTTGTGTCTGTCTTCTTTGTGATGATGTCTATGTTTGATTGGGCTCAGGATTTAAAGCAGTTTTAAGAAGATTGCTCTATTTAAGTTGGTCTGGAATAGGCTTTTAATGATTTGAGTATCAAAGCACTGATTACACTTGGATAAATAAATTGTAATATTCCACAAAAACAACCCTTTTTATTCATGACCGGTTTCATTACATAGTAGCATCATCAGGTCTGGTGATGTTACTATGTAATGAAACTGGTGGTGAGTAAACAGTGTTGTTTTTGTGGAACATTGCAATTTATTTATATAAGTGTAATCATGAGGGAGTTCAACAAGGCAGAGCCAAGTACGATTTCTTATAACAAAGCACTGTTGGTCCTCCAACAGAAAAACAATAGACATTGATTTACCTATTCTACTACCTTGTCTTATGCAAGTGATGGCATGAAAGTAAGATATGACAATACTCCAACTTGTCTGGCTCAGGATGTGGTTTCTTTCCTTGGGAAACTCACTCTTTTCAGTAGTTTTCTTGTGAAATCGATTTGAATTGATTGCCTTATTTTTATTTTAGGTTTGAACTATAGTCTTGAAATGGAGGTCAATTATCTGAGGATTATTGATGAATAGCTTGAGTTTTTATTAAATTTTGTGTGATGTTAGAGTAAGGAAGTATACAATGGAAAACTGAATATACCCTTAATTCTCGATACTGTAGTGTAACATAAAAAAATCAGGTGATTTCTGTAGTTGGTGTTATGCTCTGATTATTTATTGTCACAGCTTCCTGTGTGGTAGAAACCTTTTTAAACTTCCTCTCCTGTTGTTCTGTGCTCGTCGGACAGGAGTACTTATCGATGCAAGTAGTATAATTCAAAAAGCTTTCTCTCATGCTTGCAGATTTTGTGGGTTATACCAAGCTAATACTTTTGTTTAAAATAAAGAAAAAAGTCCATTACTGAAGCAAATACTTTGCTATTTTTAAAAATAGCAAGGGCATTTTACTGACAAACATGAAAACTCTATAAATACCCAGTTGTTATCAGTTTCTTTGTCTGTGTTGATCCCATAGCTATTTAATTTATTTTTATGTCTGTGAAAGAATTGTCATGGTATTTGCAGGTATTTTGTCCATAGAGGATGTAGTAGATCCATAAACAAGCAACATTCTTGTAGCATGTGATTTTGACCCTTAAATTACCATTTAATCCATGTAATTCTAAGACAGATGCTTCCTACCTATTAGAATATCAAGGTTTATGGTCACATTCTTTATTTAAATGTTAAGCAGACTGTGAATTCAGAAGATTTAAGGGTCTGAAAGGTGCTTATGCTCTACATCCTGGTTTGTTTGATACATATTGTGTAGTGTAAAAATGGACAGTTTGCCACTGTATGGTTCTGAGATAAACATCAGCAAAATTAGTTGTCACCTGCAGGTCATTTTATGGGTCAAACTAGAATTACATACTTCATTAAGGTATACAAGTGTAAGTAAGATATTTGGTTTGAAGGATGAATCAAAGTAGTTTTGCTGGCCAAAATATTCTAATGCTTTAGAAAATTGAATTGCAGTGCATTTAAGATGACACACAAAGAACAGCATCTTGCGAGGGGAATTTTTTTAGAGTGTTGTGGGAATGTGATTGTTCAGGCAAGAGTCATTCGCATATTAAGTTACCTCTGCAAGAATGGTTGTTGAGTTAAAATCGTATTTTTGGAATCTAGTATTACATTGCTCTTCATAAATATTATTGTAAAAATGTAAAGTTGCAGTTCAATTTTAATTTATGAATACTTAATACATAAGCTTGTTCACTCTTGCTTGGGATGTGAGAAATAGGCATCGAGACATTACCCTAAATTCTCAAATATAATGTGTTATACGAGGTTTTTTTGGGAAAAAATTTTGTAAAATTATTTAAAGCACGTTATGCATTAGAATTAATGCTTTATATGAAATATCTGTTAGAATTCTCATGCTAAAACAGTGAAATGAAAGTATTGAAACTGAAACCTATCAAAACTTCCTTCATTTTGTTCCAAACTTAACTTTGTTCATATTTTCTGGTATAAATTACCATACATTAAATAATTATAGGTGTAAAATCTAATTTTAGGTCACCATTATTCTAAGTAAAACATTAGAAACAGTTTTGGGCTTGACTTGGTGGAATTTCTCCTTCGTGATGAGAACAAAAAAAAACAATTCTGCAACTCCACATAAGACATTCATTCCACGACCATGGGGTCACCGCTATATACTACCAGCAGCTCGTCAGCCTTGCTATTTTCTGTCCTCTATCTCCACTTCTTGCAGCTGTTTATTTGGACAATTTGGAGCACCTTATGTTCTAAACAAAACATCCCCTCATAAAACCTACATTGTTGGTCCAGGTATGTGAGTGACGTGTTCTGTGTGTGTACAGGGATAGTGGGACAACTAGACAACTTTGTAACAATGTTAAATTCGATAGGCAAAATCAAGTTCACGAGTAAAATAGA
Source organism: Calopteryx splendens (assembly GCA_002093875.1). Lineage (NCBI taxonomy): Eukaryota > Metazoa > Arthropoda > Insecta > Odonata > Calopterygidae > Calopteryx > Calopteryx splendens. The sequence goes on along the minus strand of LYUA01000521.1, from coordinate 75,118 downwards.
ATGTGAAGGAATTCTGAATTTCCTTGATTTAACTGTCAAAGTTATTGATAGGAGGTTTGAGTTCTCCATTTTTAGGAAAAAGTGCTGCATGGACCTAATTTGGTACGCTCCAATTCTAGGCACCGCATCTCACAAAAACTATCAGCATTCCACTCCATGATACATAGATTAAACTGTGTTCCAATTTCAGACTCAGAAAAACAACAAGAACTTCAAACTATAAAACAGATAGCAGCCATTAGCAGAATATCCATAATAATAATGGATATTCACCTAAATTAATCAATACACTTTATAGAAGAAAACGGACACAAGCAGCATTGAGGGAGTTCTATAACACATCACCAAGGGAGAAGGCTGGGCCGAAATGGTGGAGGCTCCCCTTTCTTAGAAAATGAACTCTTACTATCCAAAGGATACTCCCCAAGAATATAAGAGCCACCTTTTATAACAAAAACACATTAAAAGACACTGGGGTAGTGCAAAGACAAAATAAACATATTTGAACAAAAGGGAGTATACAAACTCTGCTGCAATGACTGTAATGCTTTATGCATTGGACAGACATGAAGGATATTTAACCTTAGAATCTAAGAAAATCAGGCTTGCCTCAAAAACATCATTTGAGCTTCACAATTTATAAAGCACTAGAACATGAGCACCATAGTGCTTTCGTGCCATAAATGTTACACATGGAGGGAAAAGGATGGAAATTAGATGCATTAGAAGAATTAGAGATATTAAGTTGTGTTCAATCCATACAGTGTAATTTGCTTAACAATCATTTGTATTCTTCCCCTTCTCTATTTCCCCAATGCAAAAAGTAACCCTTCCTCTACCTGCACTACCCCCCATGGAACCCTCCTCACCCACACATTCCTCCTGCTTCCCTCCCTTCCTCTCCTCTCCCATGCACTTCTAATCCTCCTGCTGGGATTTTGCATTTAATGTCTTGAGAAGTTGTAACTGATTCACCTGATGAAGCCACACAGTGGTGAAACCATGGTCATGACTAAATGTCTTATTAGAATTGTGGTGTAGTTTTGTTTGTTCTCATTGCTAAGTGAAACAAACAAGGCTATATTCAAAGTTAATTACTTACAAAAATATACAAAATTACCTACCACATCTATTTTGAAGTACAATATGAATTTGAAAACATTCACATAAGTAATAAAATATCACAAATTCTTCAAAAACATGTATGCCTGCTAGATTGTGTATTGTATAACTCTTGTACTTTCCATTATTCTGTTTTGTTCATTAGACCTCCCTACTGCACACCACTCCACCACCCCATGCTCTGGTTTTTCCTATCTGTGCAATTCTCCTCTGCCTTGTTGAAAAAATGCGAATTTTGATGGTCCCAAGAATATGAATTTCCATGGTCCTGCACATTATATGAGTGCTCGTTATACTATAAATTTTGGAGACGTGTGGGAAATAACCAAAGGTTGACCCATGTGTTATGCATGAGTACACGTTACACTTGGGAATTTAAGGGATTTGTAATAGAAGCAAATTGGTTTAAGTAAAAACATCTAGGAGTTTGTTAAACAGGAACACGTTCACTCTATCTAAGATTGTTACTAACATGTTCAACCCATATGCATTTCAATTACATGCCATTGAGGCAGCTTAGGGGTGAGAAATGTTTATTGGATGGTGGTGTGATAATTATAAATTTTATTTTTTACCTGGTAGGGGAAAGGTAATTTTTTATCACAAACCAATGGCTCCTCTCAAATATTACATATGAATCTAAGGATGACGTGACCCACGGGTGGGTCACTGCGGCATGGAGATCAGTGCTGTTGTGACTCAATGGTGGGTCATGCTGCCCAGTAAGAAAACTGAGATCTTTATTCTCACGATGTATTCATCCCATTAAAGAAACTTACCCCTATTTCTTTGCCTATTACTATGGACTGAAATTTTATTAGTAAGATTTTAAGAGTCAAGTTAAGATTAAAAATATTTTATTTGATATATGAGAACAATTTAATATTATTTCATAAAAATTAAGTAATAAAAAAAATAGTTGGACCTTGAACCTAGGCCATCATTTATAGATGCATATTTTTTCAGTGAAATATCAGTTTAATTGAATTTTTGTTTAGCTTTTAAATTATTGATGTTCCACCTAATTTGTATTGAAGTTCAATTTGCATTAGAATCTAAATCACTCTTATTTTATTTGATATTTGAAAGTAAGTGATATGCTGATTTTTCATAGGATTAAAACATTCAATTTTCACCTTGAATGTGATGATGTCTAAACCAGGATTGGCTGCACTTGAGTAAATACTAAATTTTCCATCATTATGAGTCTTTTCATGCAATTGATGTCTCATCATGAGTATCTTCAATTTGAAGATTGGTTCACTGCAGCTCTCCTTTCTTCCCTTTCTAAAACTAACGTCCTATTAGCTCTTCCATTTTACATTCATGTTAACCTAAAAAATTTTCCCCTGGGCACCCTTATGGGGCATTCCCTTCTAATGTCCTTATATTCAAGGCCATTATGTCTTAAGGCGTGCCCAATTCATCTTGTTCTTTTTTCCCTTGTGATCTATATTGTCTTTTCATCTTCTACTGTTTTAAAAGTGTACTTCTTAGGATCATATTTTACACTCTTCACCTTTTTTTAATATAGCTTACAGTTCATGACCAATGGATTCTGGTCACCAAGTATACCTGTGTCAGGATAGCTGTAACTACACAGAATCACTTTTTTCTTGTACCTCTTTATGACAAGGATGTAGTTGATATGGTGTTTGGCTCTTGCCCCACCTTCTTCTTTCCTTTCAGTGGAATTTATAGTACATAGTGAGCAGTTGAGTGTTGTATGTACACAAGTTTAAATTCATTATGTGAAATGAATGCAAATCTGTATATAGTGTGTAATGGGATGCACTGGGGAACATGTGGAATCTTCTAGTATCTGTTTTGATAAATAATTAACCGTATAACATCCTATGACCAATTATAAGAATTGATGGATTTAATTGAATATTTTTCCATATCTGTTAGAATCATTTCAGTTGCATATTTTAAAATGAATCCTGCTGTCTCAAGAAACTTTCCAGAAAGACTTGGGGTTATTGCTTGCTTCATTACATGAGAAAAACATGTAATTTGATTTAATTTAAACAAACCACCCTTCAATACCTGCCATGCAATACCTTTAGGTTCATTTTCATGATGGGTTTAAAGCTAGTAAGTGTGGTTGTTGGAGGGGAGATTTGAAGTTTTGGAGAATTGTTTGTAAAACATTAGTTGGGGGTGAAAAATATGCTGGAATTAGGTTGGAAACTAAGAAAGTTGGGATGGCCCATCATTGTTGATGGCCTGAACTGCATGGCAGTAAAATCCTTGCAAGTAGAATTACAAATATTGCAATTTGGTTGCATTGCATATCTGGATTTAATACTGGTGTGAATGGGAGACCTTATAAAACTTCATTCTACTTAAAGTTTGATAGTTTGATTGCTATGTTTCAAAGAAGAATTTATAATGTCATGACTTTGATTTTGTTATAATATTTTCATTAATTTATACTTGGTGAAATTTTATCAGTATTGCCTGCATTTCTGTTTTTCAATTCAGTATGTACTATTGGATTTCATGGTAGCCTAGTAGATTGTGTGTTTAGCTAATGATTTGCGCCTTCTTAGGTACCAATCTCTTGGGGATACCACAGGTGGCAGATGCTTGTACTGTAGGTGTTTGAATTTAACATGTTCTGGGCATTAGTTCAGGGTGAGAGCTCCCCTCACCAATCAGAACTACCTTTGGCTTGAACTGGCGATTGGTGCTAAGTTCTCTAGTTCACCCAGGGAACTAAAATAAAATTAATTGGGAAGGTGCCCTTTGCTACTTGCTCAGCCACTCTTTATACATATTGGTATTTCATATTTTACCAGTGAACCCTTTTTTCAGATGAAATATCTATAAATGATTATTCTGCAAAAATAAGGTTAAAGGAATGGTTTTATGTAAGTTGTTGAGTGTGTTTATATTGAATTTTTATTGCAACTGTTTGAATTTTTTTGGTAGCCATCTCAAGTAACCCCAAGTGCTGAGAATTGGAGTGAAAGCTGCCCAGTTTGCTGTATGTCTGGGTTCAAAGACAATCAAGAAATGGCCTCTCATATTGAGGAGCATTTTAATAATCAGAAAGGTGAGATGATCTTATTTGGGTAACCATTTATTACCAAATTCACTATTTTAAGTTATCAAATGCTACTGGCTTTAGTAGTTGAGGGCAATTTTTTTGCTGACTAACTTGACTATTGTGGGTTTGGATACTGCCTGCTTTGATCATAAATTTTATGCTATTCTATGACAGGTTTTCTTGTTTGATTTTCCGTGTATTTTGAAAGACCTTGGAGCCAGTCACCCAGTCCCTACTATTAAAACTACTTTCATGATATTATATTTGAATTGTATTTGAAATTATTTACTGGTTTTCATGCAATTGGTACTAATTTTAAACCTCTGTTTCATAGCTGGTGTCTCTCCTATCACACCTGAAATGTCATGTGATCGTATGCTTGCTCGTGAGATAGAGAGGCGGGAGAAGGAAGTACGACGGCTTCGAGAGCAGCGGGAATTTGAAATGCTAAGAGTAAGTTATCCCATCTGTTTGTCAACTGTGTGTCGGAGATAGTTTTTAAGTAGGACACACACTGGGTCAGAATTGGATCATTTGGCATGAAGCAGCAGAAGCTTTTAAACTTAGCCAATCCTAGTCTGCCTCCTACAACCATTTGCTTATCATCCTGCCTGTATATCATAGTTGGCTGCTTCCGTTTTGAGAAAGTTTTGCACTCTCATGCATTTGGTGACAGAAATGATTTCATGTAAAAGGATGGTGCTCAAAGAATTACAGTTTTTCATAGACATTTGGGAATAAATGTGCACTGGTAAGGTGTGCAAATGCAGTAGTTCCAATAGACATGTTTCTGTTAAAAATAACATTCAAGTGGGAAAAATTGTGTGGTAAAGTGGTGTTCATAAACAAACAGGGAAGTTTTTTCACTTGGGGGTATTGGAGGTTTTTGTAGTTCTGGAGTTTGTTGTAGAGAGGTCAAAATACATCCATTTTAATTCAGGTTAGGCTGGACTACCTTGATTTTTTTGCTGATCAGTGTTCATAGTAAATGGATTCTTAAACCAGAGTTTTACTCTACGAGCTTCTAATCTTGCAAGTATAAAAATTGTCAATACTGGTAGACCTCACACTATTGGAGAAACTCTGATATGACCACAGGTAAATATATAGCTGTGTCACTACTTGAAGATAAAGCAACCACCAAACTTGATTATTTTCTATTTGTAGACATTCATGAAATAGCAGATTCCATTAAAGGCCCTTATTCATATGGCAAAGCAAAGTCTGTGTATTTCACTGCAATTAGAGTACAAATGCAACATATTTTATGCATTAACTTATATTGCATCTCTTATTAATTTCTCCACATCTGCATTTAAAGCATGCACAACCCTGATCTATCCTCTTGCCTCTTACTTCCCATGTTGCTTTTTCATTCAATATCTGCACCTGTGCAGCCTGAGATGGGTACAGGTTTCAGATGTCTACTTTTTCTCCAGTGTACTTCTATCTTCTGCAGTCTGTTTGACAGAGTAACTTGATACTCGATTGAACACCATCCCTAGCCTCATGAACTAAAAAAATATACTTGTAAAAGATTTCTCTTTCTCTGAACTCAAAGTGATATTCACCTTTCCTTTTGTGTTTGCCTCTTTTCAGTGTAAATTAAAAGTTGTGTAGTGTTTAGTACCACTCCCTATGGACTACAACCTTGACGTGGTGAGAGGGCTTGCGTGATCTGCTGACCCCTAGAGCAGAGCTGGCGGTAGGTAGGGTAGGGTCACCCATGCCAGATAGGTCGAAGGGTAGGAGCCAGACAAAAAGTAGTTCATGCAGTGTCTGTTCCTCTGTGAGGCGGCTGCAAAGGCATTTTGGAATAATCGTATTTCATGGTTTTATCCGGAACTCCTACAATAAACTACTCAGCACCAATGGTGAAAGGCAGCACTTTCACCATAAGGCACTGATGGGGCAGATCAAGTAGATCGTTCCGGTATCCACTGCCATAGCTGTGGGCGAGAGTGACAGTCGCGAAATCAGCCGTGGTACTGTGATGTGGAAGGTAATGGGAAACCACAACATTAGTCTCCCTAGAAGATGCAGCCTTGAATTTAATATGACGAGATGGCATTCCTCCCGGTAAAATAGTCCCCCAATCGGATCTCCGGGTGGGGTCTACTGGGAGGGGAACATCAGTCAAGGTGGACAAATGCAGGATAGGGACA